>CAJDSM010060488.1:21921-43928 GCA_903981925.1 Ostrea lurida | reverse complement strand
GTTTTACAATGGTTTACACTTTACAATGGTTTAGAATGATCTGGATGTCTAAGAATAGCATACTAAACTATATTACTCTATGGAACAATACTAGAATTATATTCATAGAGAGAAATATGCGCAATTCTTAAGTGACGCAGAGCGGCACAGATGTTTTAAGGATGAGTCACAGAAAAGGTACGTGAACAAGCACCAATAATAATTGGAAAAAGTATAAGAAATATATTTCTCAGAGATAGGGACAGTAACTGGTCCTAGATGATTTTAGAAAACGATCACAGTATAGGTGAGACTATCATTCGAGTCTCAAGGTAACATCTGATAGTTTTGATTATGACGTATTACTTAGATGTAAAACTGAAGTTCGAGACTGCCACGTGATATTTGAAACAATTAGTCGTAGGATAAGACGGTTTTATCAACTTAAAGATTATACTGAGTCTAATTTCAAGCTTCTAAATTAATGACTGAACATTGGAGCGATTATTATATCAGATATTACAGAGAGACATGTTATTCACACAAGATAGCTATATATAAATCAACTACATTGAAATTGAGCGCAGTGCGACGAGGTTAAGGTCGCACAAATAAATTTGAGATCAATCGACACACTTTAGCAGGCGATGTTTCTAGAGTTATCAACGAATCACTATTTAGTTCAACATTTTCCTACGGATGGTATTTGATAAACTTTTACTTCGGCGACGATTGTGAGTGGACATTTGAGAACATAATGATGTTAGGTGCGGTGACTGCTCAATAAGAGGCGTAATAATAGTGAGGTTTCATTTCATTTAAGTCAACATGAGGAGAGGAAGTTTAACAATAAAGATAATACCGAACTGTGCGGGAATTCAATATTTTGTGGAAAAGGATTAGTAAAATACAATATATAGAATATCATATGTGGGTTTTTGGCGTGTATATAAAGAAAATCAGGATCTTGTTTGGGGACAATCGTGCGATTTTGATTCAAGACAGAAAGCTCATATCAGAGAGATGAATGTATTTAAAAATAATGAAAATAATGTCCGTTGTTAGATTGATCTAGCGAGGTAAATGAAACTTTTCCCAATATGATGGACGGCAAATATCTTGGCGAGGGTTAAAGAATATTTTAATATGCTATTTCCTGAGAGGTGAATCTGTTGCCAGGAGCACAGTTGATCGATATTCTATTATTGTAGAGGTTATCTGGATATTTTCTATATACCAAGACCCAATTGTGGGGGATCTGGGATACCTGGATCCACACTATTTGTGCGAGATTTGCATCGGGGATCATGTTATTAGGTGGGGTAATTTCTGGATAAATGGAATCATTGTGGGTGAAAATCGCTGGAGTAATAAAAAGGCAATAAAGTCGATTGGTGTTGGATTGCTTGCTTTCTATGGAGTAGCAGGTGCATGCCAAGAATTAGTGATAAATCATTTGGATGAGGTTTCCATGTTATGGAAATGAGCATATATAAACTCGATTTGCATGAGAGAGTCGTCAGCCATGAGATAAATTGAAGTATTCAGATTGCTGTCGATTCTGGCGATATATATAAACATGTCGCTTTGCGAGCGATTTGGTAGGCTATTCGGGATGGAAATCATGTGGTGTGGCTTCTAGAATATCAAGATACTTATCAGTTGTGAGGTTTACTGGAGAATGATAAATTGAGAACACACTAGGATGGGGGTTCTCCTCATTCTCGTGATTAAATATCAAATTAGCATAGAGCGTGGGTTCTGGGAATTGTTAATTAATATATCATCTGTGGGAGGCTTCACCTGCAGCATTATGTGCAATAATCTCTGAGAATAGCGGTTCCCCACCAGTATCGTCTATTTGAAAAAATATTTAGTCCAAAAGCTTCCTTTAATATTCATACTAGGCCGTATAATTTACTAAAGCACGTCAAGAAAGGAGTTCAGAGAATGTAAATTTGCTGTTCTGAAGCTTATTTGGAACCCTCTAGCTAACCAAAGCAAAGTGGTTTGAGGCAAAATTAATTGCGTTGACATAAAATAAGATCCTGCATATGATTGTAAAAAAAAATGTGCAAGGCAACATTTATATATGGCATTGCACCATCGAGAAAAACAAACTAATCAAGTTTCCGGTGGAAACAAGATAAGTGACACAATCTATATATCATGTGCTATTAAAAAAAACAACCGATGCCCAGCACAAACGGTCACTGCCCTCTGCAAGTAGTAAATTAAAGTTAATCTTATGACTGTGCGTCTTCTTGCATTACGAAATATTATAGTTATTACTGTATAAATATGTGTACGATTCTGAGTCTTCTAACTAGCTCTCGTTTTGTTAAATTCCACCATATGACGAGAAGGCACTCAGATTGTGGCCGCACTTCATCTGTTATTGGCCAAAACTGTTGTAAGTGTATTTTATATTTCGAGATTGATAGGTATCAACATGATATTTTTGTACCATATAAAGAGCTTAAGTTATATTATGCAAAGGTTTTTATTAGCTCTGTACAGCGCTTAAAGTATTGGCTAAAAAACAAATAGAAGGACGACTATTATGCCCGTATGGTCGTACTTTTCTATGAATTCCAAATACACTATATTAAGGTATATTATATTGAGATATGGCCAGTGTGTATTCAATCCAAAACGAATCAATAATTTTCACAATTATGTCCATTTCTCGATATTCCCCGAGACGCACCTTCATATGTATAGCAAGAAGAATACACACTACAAAACAATGCACTAGAAACTCAGTAATCTTCCTTCATATTATTTTGGATTGTAAATCTACTTCAAATCTATAGTCCGAATCCTAAGTTGCATGACTCTGAGAGACATTCTTAAAAGACACTAACTACTATACCACTAAAATAGAAGTCTCGCTCGTAATGACTCATAAAACTTTTGCAAATTCCGCTACTTCGCGCCCTTTCTATGTAGTCATAATCCACCACACCCTTGCCTCTTAATGGTGTGTATATTACCGCCTGCGCGGGTCAAAGATATTGATTCTCGATATGCATGAGAACAGACACTTGCAATGCCGCTATATTGCCGTGCTTCTTCTTAAAGACAAGTGTACCCCCAACCTACAACAAAATAAAAGGGTTGAATAGGTACAGGTTACGTGAAACAACAAACTATCTCTTTGAATTTAACACGTCATCCATATCGAGTCATATAGTCTAGGTCACTATCAAATATCCTAAAATTTCAGTTTTTTCTGGCTTCGGCAGTGGCTTCTTTGCTAAAGTTACAAAGAAGTAATTGTAATGATCTATTATGTCATAAATGAGGACTGATTTGTTTCCTCACTACCTTTGTATAGACTGTCATTTTCTACTAAGTTCAATCTGAATCGCACGTAGAGTAATTCACTCTTGAGTTTCACTTATCTTTCGACGATGGGCGCGAGCTGCACGGCTGTACCCTGCGGTTCCGAGACCCAGAGGATGCTTACCCTCCAGTGGCAACAGTGATCGACTCACCTTCGATTTGATCGGAAGTGGGACCGAGCATAAGCTCAGTGAACCCTAACACTCCGAATAGTTTATGGAAAGACTTAATCTATTTACTTTAAAGACTTCATGATTCATCTGTTCTTAGAGTCACAGAGTGGTTTACTTTAGAGTAAACTTTTAAATATTTTCCCCTATTATTATCCACCCTATTATGTATTTTACAGCAAAATATACGTGATAATGCCAATTTTTTAACTTGAGTGTTACATGACTAATTTGGAGTGAATGCGCTATCAATGTTGAATAAAAGTTTTGTAAGGAATAGGTAGGCCCGCATCACCAGTTTACCTATTCATTTATACAGACAGTTTCATACAACAGACGGGAAGGGGAGTTACCTTACATTTTGAGCTTGAATCGAAAACTTGCATCCAGAGCCTGTCAATTGATCGTATCAAGAGTCGCAGTCGAAATCTTCCAGACGCCTTCCATTGCAATGCCATCTAAAAACGAGTGCAGTGCAACTTCAACCAACTGAGACCCCCGAGAGGACGGAGAAATTGTGCCAGTATGTTTGTATGAACTGGTACCACAGTCTTTATGTGTGTCATCAGGACTAGAGAGGACCAACATGTTGTTAGTAGCGTTTGAAGAAGAGATAGTCAATATTTTCATTTGTAAAAGATTTATCATCCTCGACCATATATCACTACACTTAACTAATCTGTTTAGTATAGTTATGCGTTCACTTATTTCGAACACTTCTGTGTCGACCTGCATACCTGCTGTGCAAAATCTGGTTAAACTCATGCTACAAGAGGCACGCCATATTAGTCAATCAACCTGAACATGTATTCACTTTGTTTTAAAAAAATGTATTCTCTATTTTTTTCTGCCCTCATATACGAACCAGATCCATATTTCAATTAGCAGCACACGCTCGAGTATGAAGTAACACACACACCTGTCACCATATACTGTCAACATGATCACTTAAGATACTCACGTGCAGTAATGGCCTTAATTCACCAGCCTGAGTAGAGTCGAGCCTGAAAAAGTGCCCGCCTATATGGCGTGAGTTTATAAAATACATCAGCCTCTATGATTTAGGCCACCACAAGTGGTCTTTCGCGAGCTATACCGTGCTAAGACAAGATATACGTAAATCTGATTGTGAAACCTGAAATACAACTGATTGAATGTAGCAAAAAGTCCGGCACGTCGATCACGAACTAGGATTTTATTTGACCACAGGCTTAGTCGCAGGTTGCGCCACTCTTTAATTGTTAGTGAATAGTTCATAGAAAACTAGGGATTTTAAAGTATAGTAGTGTTGTTATTAAAAGTTTATAATTTATCATGTCTTTATGTAAAACGGCATGGTGAACACTAGGAGATGCGAAAGATTTCTACATGAGTAATATATGCGAATTAGAGCCCGGGAGAGGCGATCTGGAAAGGGCTAATAATGCCGCGAGCAAAATCACAATTTAACAATTGAGCATTTTCTAGAACTCACGTATAATAGCTAATATTTTCAAAAGTAGAACTCGTCTATCTCATTCTTATTAAAGGGTCCCTCTATCACAGAATCAGACCGAGACCTTCACGAAAGACATGAGAGGAAATTAAAGCGTGATGATCCGCCTTAGAACAAGGAAGAGAGGACGGAGAGTATGGAAAATTTTAGTTCACAAGAATTCGAATAATCGACAGTCTTGTTCCAGAGGCAATAGTGTGAACAACGAAAAGGCAATGAAAAAAGAGCTGGAAAAAACGGGGTGTCTTTAGATTCACAGTGAAGACCAAAAGATCACCATTGATTAAGCAAAACGCAAAGTAGGCTGCGGACCTGCTGGTACAAATTTGCAGAAAGAAATAGAATCATTAAAGTACTTGAAAACATTTTGTATTTCTTGT
This sequence comes from Ostrea lurida, assembly GCA_903981925.1. Taxonomy (NCBI): domain Eukaryota; kingdom Metazoa; phylum Mollusca; class Bivalvia; order Ostreida; family Ostreidae; genus Ostrea; species Ostrea lurida. The sequence continues at coordinate 38,556 of CAJDSM010060488.1, read as the reverse complement.
GCTTTTTCAAACCTTAGTATGAATTTGCAACCCCTATACGATTTGTTACACTGAAATATATAAATGCCATTTAGAACTAATAAGCTTTGTCCAGATGTGTATGTATCTTCAAGACAATATTAGAATTTCCATAACAGCCTGACAAAAAAACTGTCCACAGACAAGCATAAGAGACTTACATGTTATATGTGGAACATTAATCATCAAAGAAGTTAAAGTGTATTTATAAACAACATAAAATATGTTTAGTATAAAACATTAGATGAGATGAAAAGAGAAACCATATAGTGTGAGTCGGTTTTCACAATATTGTAGAATCCTTATTGGAGTGAACAAGTATAAAACAATATTTAACATCATGAATACATCTGATGTGTTTCTGTTCAATCATATTAAAACGGGTGCTTCTTCGATAATACATGTCACAGACTTATCTCTATTGCTGCATAGGCAAATAAAATGGGACAATTCGAGCGGTCAAAAGTTATTGCCTAATCATTTTGGTGAACGCCATGCTCTGTAGTAGTGAGCCCAATTTTACGGTTTCTAAAAACACTTGAATTTATCATTTCATGAGGGAAAAATAGCTTCTGCAGCGATAGAGTTTATTGTGGATTGATCACAATGGACTGGCATAAGAATCAGTTTCGTTTGTTCCTAAGTATCCCAGCCTAATTTAATTTGGAAACAGTTTATTCACGTTTGATCCTATATGAGAAAAGTTTCATTCTCTGTTCTGTATGATGAAGCCCAGTCGACGAAATCTTAGATTGTGTAAATAATTTTGAGTCTTAGACTGGTTCGTTCTCGCTTCTATCGCTAGCGCACCGCCCTATCAAAGAGAGTGATATTTGTGGTTTGGCAAATCCATCTTGCGTATTTTTGCAAGAATCGCGTGAAAGTATAAAATTCAAGGTCATCTAATTTAATCATTCTATGCTGTTATTAAGGGAATAGGGTAAAATCCTATATCGCCACGGTACGAAGAACTTAATTTCACGACTAATCTGTTTCTGTATCTAATCAGTACTCACCTGATAAATACTTTCCTATACTCCCCACAGAGAGCTACATACGAGAATATACAAACTCATACTTCTGGTATGATGTATGAGTGTTGACAGTCTAGCTGTTAGTGGTCCCCAATATTACTACGCTTTACTGGGAGATCTCACACTTTACAACACATTACTTCCTTGTTACCAATTGGTTTATTCTTGTACATTTATGGTCAAATGTGACTTTCTGTTACGTTTCTCAGGAACACAGAATAAACCACTTGATTTTGGTGTTCAGCCTCCCAGCACGGCGATCGAACTCCCGAATAACTAGCTGCGACATGCGACTCACCCGACCACCGGTTCAACACTGTCAAACGACATCAGCACCTGCCGTTTACCAACAACTTGATTATTTTTAACATCTATCCTTCAACAGAATAATGAGAAAACTGCGATTGAGCTAGGGTCGAGATTGGATATATCCGGAGATAGCTCTACATTCTCCTTGTTGTAATATTCACGGTATTTTCGTAGGAATGATGATATTCAACGGTTGACAAGTCACCGGCTTTTGATCCAGTTACTGTACAGCTTCAAAGATTAACACGACAGAAAATGATGTGGTGATCTTAGTACATTGGCGCTTCTCGCAAAATAATGTATTCAAAGTGAATACTGCGCGTGGTAACTTTGCATTCTGAATAAAATTGCAGAGTTAAGGCTGACATTTTTTTTTTCATTTCATCATAAACGTCGTTTAAATAGAGGCAACTCTTTAGTGAGGATTGATGAATGTATCTTGTTTGGATAACCGTCTTTCTCAAAGAGATGATTTCACTCAAATGAAGCGCTCGCGATTCCGGTGTAAGGTTCAAATTAAGGCCTTTCTTCAGCACTTACTGGCCTTATGTCTGCGTTAGGATTCCTGTATCATAATCCACACCGCTGTGACAGGTGAGCCATGTTGATACCTGATTAATCCGTTAGATATCGCGCGGAATCCTCAACGCGTAAGAACATGTGAATACCTACGCGATTTATAGCTCGCCTTTTGAGACGAGCGGTATCAAAACTTGGGTTTACATAAGTGCACCCAACGTCTAACTAACTAAATATCCTCTGTACACCAAATACACTTCTAAGGACCCTTTTTTGAGCCACATTAGACTCAAAAACTTACACATGTATTGTCTGCAGCTACATAAATGTAATAACTATTCGGTCTGGTCTTTGAAAGTTTCTATCACGAGGACAATTTGTAAAAAAGAGGCAAATTTCCAAATTTTGTCGAGAACTATATCGATGTAGTTATTGCTCTCTCATAAATAAGCAAGCATGCGTTCTAATTGATCACTCATGCACCGGCTTTAATTTGGAACCTCTCTAATCTTAACAGAATAGACATGATTGCTGAACAATGAACGCGCATTAAGCATGAGACAAAAGCAGTTGAACCACTTACTGGAACAGTATGAGCACTTACGCTACTGATATGAAAGTATTATATTCAATATTGTTCAGCTAGAAAACAAAGAGACAGCCAGAAGCGACTCACTAGTAGAGAATTATGTACACGAAATATTAGGAGCGGAGCTTATAACATCAGATTTTCTACGTCCCTTCTTACAGCACTACACATGAAAGTGGTATTTCAACGTTTTTGGTTATTATTGTAGTATTTGCGAGGTAATCTATAAATTGAATACGCTAATGAAGATATTGAAATACTATAAATTTTATTACTTAACAAAAATAAGTACATCTACGCAATGTAATATATGATATATTACGAGAATAGAAGATGTTGATTGTTGGATAAAACATGAGGCGAGAAAGCCTATGATATCTAGCGCGATTCGCTCCAAAAAAAGTCACGTCTGTACACTTATATATTACAGAATGACCGAAATACTAATTAATGTCCTCTTTTCGGGTGGATATGACAAGATTTAATACCGAATTTTAGACGGTATAAACCTGCTTCATATCACACGAGTATTTATTAAATAGACCGGGACAGAATCTGCCATAAATTGATGTGTCTCAAGTGTGGTCCCTCATAGTGTTAGATTAAATAAGGTTCAAGTAAAATACAAAGAATTCCGTGCGTATAAAAAATCTTAATCTTGACACCTAACTCTAGAAATAATACATTTTATCAAAACTTTCACATGACGAGAAAAAATGTTTTTAAAATAATACATATGGTTTCTTACATCCAGATTTAATTTGTGATTTTTCAACCCCACAAACATTGAGTTCAAGTCATACAATAACAACAACAAAATAAATGTTCACAGTCAAGCGTACTTATAACATCTGATCCAAGGTACGATAAACTCCCCGAGAACAGCTAATAAAGTTCCTCGATAAAATCTTTCAACCATTGCGTGTAATACAGGTAAGGAAATAGCTCTATATGTAGAACCTCTAATAGTTACTATCTAATGTACAACCGCGCGAAGCATGTAATCGGCGCTTACGGTGTCCTACTCCGAAAAAATATGCACAATGGATCGTCATTCACTGTCAATCTGTACGAGGAGTCGTTCACGAATATTATGGGTGAACTAGCAAAAACTCAAAAACCTAGAGCATCTGTACCAGGATGAAATTTTTGCACACGTGTTCTTGGTCTCAACATACTGACAGATGTGCAGTATTGAAAATCTTTAATTGGTCCGTATTACGGAGTCAATATTTTGGCGAGGCGGGAGAACTTAACCTACAATTCCATTTTCACATTAATAATCCATTCGACAGCTGGAGATTATGGAACGTAATTTTAAACTGTGCAATCTATCTAAAACTTCAAATCCAAGAAACATATAAATCGATATTAGCGACGTAACAAACACGAAAGATTCATTTCGTCATTCACTTAGCTCTCGACAACGCGACATACACGATGTATATGCATGTAGATAGATAAGATAGGCGGTCTATCCTCATTGGTTTATATCGTAGTTTGCCAGAGTAAATAATTCTGACCTATAGAGTTACACATTGTCAAAATAAAAGCGTATTCCGAGAGTAAATAGAATTCAGATTTTACTAATTGCCAATGTATATCACGAAGTAATACTACTGTTATATCGCTATTACACACAAAGCATACGCTACATATTACAATGCGTTGAGCGCTCGTCTCCTGTTTTGGTCACTTTTTAAATAGACTCTTTAAAACACTGCTATATGGTACAAATTCTTACTAACAAAAATTATATTTTGTATATTTAACACTTAGCATACAATTACTAATCGATTTACTAATGTATAGAGAGAGAGAGTATTATATGTTAACATCATTCAAATTAAACAATCGAACAAGAGAGGACCAGCAACAGAGAGAAACAATAAGCTAGTATACTGAAAATGTCAAAAGTTAATGTCGGCCTGATAAATCTTACCGAAAAAAATACAGAGACCAAAAATCTTGACAGAGCATATATAGGTAAATGTAGCACATGTATCTGTCCACTGAGTCAACAGAAGATTAATAGCAAGTGACCACCCAAGCGAATACAAACACCAGGATCCCTCACTAAAAATAGATGCGGACAACCGGTTAGTCAGCACACAAGAAAGGAGAAAAGTCACGCTAACAATGGTACGCGAGTACCAAGGCGACCGTCATACCAGAACAGCCGTCCCCCTGAGTTCGTACACAGGTAAGTATTGTGAAGATGTGGGACGGTCTGCTTGTCGTTCTTTTTATGCTTTAGCTGGGGAGACCGGTATTATCCTCAGCGAATCTGTCTGCCCACCTCGCAACACTGGTCCCGGATAAGTGTGCCTTGTAGATCTTCCGCCCAGTGACAGACATAGTGGTGATTCATATAAACAGAGCCAGTACTCGACAACATGCGAGCAAAAAATGATTAGAGGGAACAGACTTAAATTTTACTATCACCATGAAAAATAAGCTTGACAGGTAATTTTTCAGAAGACATCGTAACTCTTTGTCGTAACACTAACATACTTGCATAAACCCCTAATACCAAATTAGAGTAGTTGAATGAGACTCACTGTCTAGAAATTAATGCGCCGATATAAATCACTATTTATGATTTATTTTCCTTACCGATACAATACTTTGATACATAGACATAATGTCAAAGAGTGCTATGTGAGCAAATGTAATACACCTAGAGTCTGATAGTGGTCAATTGTATATAGAGGAAAACACTTTAATGATATGTCTAAATACTGAAATGTCAGCAATTATACAATCATATTCTGACTCTAATTCGAATATCAAATATAATATAATTGTTATGTAAACCTCTATTAACAAAATAACTCAATAAAAATAGATGGCATAAACATGAGGTAGCATAATTAATCTTTGAAGTTTTAGACGTTGGTCATCATCAACAGCTACATGCAGATTTCCACAAATAATACATTTGCTCCATAACAGCAGCGGGGGCCTACCTATAAATAGGGCTAGACTTATTGTATCAGTATGTTCCATTTGTCGACATATATATGGAAAAGAGAGTAGAACTCAATCGTAAATTATCTCCAAGTAATTCTCGAAGGAATCTCACTGGCCAGAAAATTGAACTTTCTCTAGTATATAGTAGTAGAAAACGAAAAGAAAGAGCTGTCGTATGATATACAAAACAGCCAACTAAACTTGATGCACAAAGCGCCACACCCAGAAACACAGCAGCTTCGCTTGAACCGAGGTAAATCTGAGATCGCGCTAAAGTTGGCGCGGCGTCACCTCTACTATACACGGCATATCTGTACTAATACAGCGAGAGCAGACAAATCCGATATAACGGTTAGACACAAGTGGCACGTCATGGAATCAGAACAAATACGAAGACCACTAAAGAGAAAGCCAAGTACATATTGAACCTGTATAGTGTTCTGAAGCAGAACGCTTCACTATAGGAGAAAAAGTCACTACTCCGAGAGCTACACGCCATGTTCCAGAGGTTAAACTCAGTAACCGCAATGATCATTTCAAAGAGAAAATTTTCCATTATTAAAATTGTTTGATGAATTGTTAATTGTAAGGAAGGTAAAGCCTGACTGTTGCATTGCATAGTTTCTGTTTTCTTTACACGTGAAAATAAAAAATCTAGAAATGCCGGTAGCACTCACCCAGCACACATTTACTTGTCACCAATAATCGGAGCCATTCAACAGTAACACAATTATATACGACCAGGAGCGATCTCATATTTTAAAGTATCAGATAATCTTAGTCTGGAACATATAATATGATGCGCAACGACTTGCACTATGAGCATATAAACCGTAATACCAAAAAATGAAAACGACATACAGAAAAAAAATGGCATCACCAACGAAGTAAGATGTCACCTAAGCACAATATAAGAACACGTCAAGCAATTTAGAATATAATACGAGGATGAACGGGGGCCGCACATGAGTGAAATATTCTTGTCCCTCCAAAGGTAAGTTATATCCCGTTGTATCCCATTCAGATTATAGAAGTATGAGTGCTATTATTGGTTTCACTCAAGTGCATTGTGGTTGTGCCAACATTGTACCGATTTTATTTAATGATCAATACCTGAATTGATGCACAAAAAAGCCTATCACTGCATAATACGCGACTATCTTGAGAATTGGTAAATTACCTGAAGCTACTAGTTATTTTAATCCTAACTACAAGTACCAGGATACGAGGATATAACATTGGTCGGTTACTTACCCGAGCGGTGACTAATCCAAAAAGAAGACAAGAATTACCCAAAATTGGTAGTGAATACCATAAGAGAACTAACATTCTCTTGCCTAATTTCGAATGAACGCAAAAATGAGATATCAAGAGAGAGCGCGATAACCTGTATCTATATCACCAACTTGAGAACGAAGCAATCATTTCAACGAGATAAATATCCTCATCTATTTTTTCACATCACAATTTCAAAAGCGAGTCCTCGCGACACAAGTCAGCAGAACCTTTTAATGAATCTATAAGTTACGGAAGCCACAGTTCGCAGAAAGTAAAAGAGTCTCTTAATACTTATGTCACGAAATGAGAGAGGTACTAACAAAGTGACTAATTTTTAACATACTACAGTTACACAATTCTGGGATCTCCTTATCTCCAAGAAGCCTGTTATGATATTCCCTCACTTTTAATGTTTCCCCATGCAAATATTGAGATACCATGTTGACAGAGAGAGCGTAAGTTCTGTAAATATTTTAAACGTCAATACTTCACTTCGGAATTCCTGAACTGAAAAGATAATAAGATAGATGTTCTATCCTGAGTCAATCGAGACAAATCTACTACTAGCAAATAAATTATACATATGCTTAGCGTGTTGCACGCTCAGAGTGCCCCTCGAACAAGCCCTGCCGGACCCACTACCCATGTAGTAACGCGTGCAGCTCCAGCCCCCCCCCATCCGAGCAGACCTCCCGAATGGTGGGAGTAATGATTAGCCTACAGTTATTGTGAGAAATAGGGGTGCACTACTAATTAGATCTCGCTCTTGAGTCGAAAGGCAAATGCTAACACAACCTAGTTCAGTTTAAAAGTGATGTGACCCTGCGTTGCACATACGTTGTATGTTTTACCCACGGTGTAAATACCCTCGGAGGAGATAATACTTCGCAACACGCAATCTTGGAATGAAGTATTTCAATACGTCTTAAAAAAACACGACTTATTTTCACACCTACTCATTTATGGTTTAGTGCCTAGACTAAGGTACACTTAATTCATTTGTATCGAAAGAATATCACATACCATATGCAAGTAGTGGAGCCCAACTTCCTTATTCTAGTCCAGTTATTTTAAGATTACACGATGTCGAAGACACAGTGAAGCAGAGTAAAACATGCATAGTAATTATCATCAGCAGCCTCAACTTTTATTGGAGTTGGATCAACACCAGTATAATTCATACAGAATAGCGAGCCAACCATTTTGGTAAATAGTATAACATTCATTTCTCAACTATCCAGAACAACAAGGAATATTCATTCTCAATAACACAAAAAAAAAATATGACAAATAGTGTAAAAGTATGGTCATCATGGCCAATTGAACGAAATAAACTGTCGATATTGTATGGTTAAATTATAAAGTGCCATAAATTGTTATTTGGTGGCACCATGTTAGAAAATCAATGTATGAATACACTAAGAGCGGAAAATCTGCCGAAATCTCCAATTGAAACGAAGTAGAGCACCACTTAGTATCTAATCATTGAATGGTATCATGTTTTTCTGTTATATGTATCATAATTTCAATATGTATCTATTGTAAGAAAAATAGCCAAATGATTAAGTTTCGATCTACATAAATTAGTTATATACACAATCACAACTTCAACTTTTAGCCAACAATGGTGACAGATATCCAGGTCCTCGAAATTCCTTCTTCTTCAACACACACCGTTGTACTATTACGTCACCCTTAGACTGAGCGCAAAGAAATGAAGCATTAAATGAAATTAAAATAAATAGAAGCGATTTGCGAGAAGAGAAAGACGTCTTAATGAGCATCACAAGTGAAGGTGTGTCCTCGGATCAACCTTAGAAAAATATTTACGAGTAAACGAGAGAAAACCAATATATGGCCAAAGTAGCAGTAGCCGAGTTCAACATGGTTCTCAAAGATCGTGTACCTTGAATACATCCGTGACGGCTCAAAGGACCTTGCCCAAGACTTCTTATTGAGCACAAGGGGCATTGTAAATGTATTATAATACTGATATTATAACACTGCGAATCAATCGAATTTATCGCATACTAACTATATGTCATCATGCGTCTACCTGAACGTATAACAGACTAACGCAGAAGAAATTGAGCTATAGAGTAAAGAGGAGATGAGACTGACATATGAGAAGCCTAACGTTATGGATGAGAAAGGCTTTCGATTGTGACTGATCATCGAATTAATATTCTAACCCCTTACATCAAAAAATCATGAACGTGCACAAGCGTAAACTATGCTGTCACAAACACTCTTGACTAGAACTATAATTTAGTATTAACGTCAGATAATATTTTAACAATCGTTCACTCCACATCGGAACAAGAATAGTTGGATTATACCTCGATAACGGCATTGGTAGTATTGCCGACCCATCTTCAAGACGGAGATTAGATACATTACGGTTATTACTACAATTATAATCTTTATTTCATCCTAACACGCTTTGCCACATGGTGATAGACCACGATACTAGCTCTGGCATTAAAGGATTAATCACTGATCACGGGACCTAGTCAAATGAATACATTTATTAAATTAAGGAGAGTTCAGCCTGGATAAGTAAACTCAAGTGAACTATAGTTGGAGCAAAATTGGAATCTGTTCGCTCACCGTTTTCCCATCAGATGAGACTTAGATCTTAATCGTAAAACGAAAAAATCACAACACAATATGTGTACAATTTTTAAAGCGGCTACCTTGAGTAATAACTCCTATATGGTGAAACTATAGCTCACACTCTATCCTCTTTCAAGTGTATTAAAGAACTACACTACTGATTTGGAAAGGCACTCAATACACATTCCGAGCATTAAAATATTTTTGAGAGGTCATATCTGCATCTCACTCAGAATAAGCAGTTTTTCTCCTGAGGGTGAGAGCTTGGACACACATATATCTAAGACACTTTTAGCAACATAAGATGATCTCAAATTATTTCTATAAATTCCTCTCTCGTTATCGCGAATCCTATGACTTCCAAATGATCGAGCCGATGAAAGTACAGATGCACCGAAAATATGCATAGCCTATAGCTTAGTACTGGCGATATTGCTCGTTCTATCGTCTCGCATAAATAATATATAGAATAAAATTGCAATAGGACATGATTTCTTCTCTTTCCATAAGAGTAGAGGAGGATTCTGCCATAACTGGACGTAGAAGGTGAACGTAGAAAATATAGATGACAAGAAATTTATTGATAGAGTTGAATGATAACAATAAAAATACCATTATATGAGTAAACTAGGAGCTAGGCTATGCAACTTTAAGCAACATGACTTGAATATGCGAAACGTATATGTCTTTAATATTTTGGTCGGAGAGAACCGATAATAAACCTCAATTAATTTGGAATGCAAAAAAAGGAATAGCCATGGTCCATGGCTTGAAACATTATACTGCACGCGTCAATTTAGTGTCGCACTTTGAGCACCGTGTTAGATTGCCAACAAGAGAAGCTTGTAATTTCATGATTCGCCTATTGTGGTAAAGATGGCAATTAAGATCGCGTATTAAGTGTTTTGTGAAGGAGACCGAAGGATCGAGAGCGAGGAACAATGAAATTATGCATGAAATGATTACATATGTCTTGGTTGTAAATTCCACATGAATTAAATCTATGCGACTCTATTGAGAAGAGTATAACTAGAGACTCCAGGGATCCCAGTGATGGTAGTAATGCTATATACAAATTACAGGTGATCTTGAGATGAGCAACTACTTGGACATATAATATAATATATGGGCGACTTGACGGATTTAGCCTAAAAAGTACATATAATGGTTCCATTCTATTCAGAATGTGGGGCGTGCCGGGCTTTGCGCGTCGAAGGAGGGTGCGTGGCGAGAGAGAATCTTAGTCTCATGAATAAGCAGTAGATCCTACCACTCGGATCCAAATAATGGCATTTTCTACATTATGCAAACATGTAGAACTCTGGTGCTCATCCATTTGGAGAAGCGAGAGGGCAAAAGTTCTATAACACGTCCATGTTAACCTTTACTTTGTATCGTGTAGTGAGAAAGACAGTGAAGAAGAGCCACTCTAAGCCATAGACTTCAATAAATTTGTAAAACAGATGACTCAAGACCATCGGGGGTATGGCTTGTTTCTCGAACCTTTCAGATGAGCGATGCATCAAAAATACACAGAGCAAGTAGATGGACGCATGGGTATACCTACCTAAAGGCTACACTCACTTACGAGTTCATTGAACATAAGAACATCACATTGGATAATATTGCTCTCCCAGGGACATTAGATATTTACATATTCCATGAAGATCTGCCAAATGAATAGGTGGAATGACAAAGCCTTTACATAATTAAATACCCCCTGCAGGGATAAGGGATATCTGGAATACTTAAACATATGAAAATCAACACGTTCTCGTGACGCGTCTCTCTATTGGAGTAATGAGCAAACCCCTAGTCTGGGAAATTCTTATTCGTGAAGTCTGTAAGAATGTTAGCTTCGGCGTTTTGGCATCACGAATGCGACAGGCTATCGATATAGTATTTCAATAGCCGAGAACGTATCAAATAAATCAACTCAACTCGGAAGTGAATCAATTAGAGTGTTTGATTCGCTGCAGGTCCATTGAGGAGATAGAGTAGGAAATCTGATAAGTCTTGATGATGACAGCGCGCGCGGAGATAAGTCACTAAACGGACATTACCTGAGCGCAAGTAGCCCGTGAACTTTTCAAAAAATACAGGAGATGCGTTTCTCGGTGAACATACAAGAGCATGAAATGATGCTCATTTCAATAAAAACCGAACAGGTTCTCCTTTGGCGTCCATTAGCTATGGCGAGTGCAGGTGCCACCCTTTAGTCAGTGTGATGCTATATAAAAGAGACACGCATCTCCGAGACTAAAGCGTAAGAGCGATGCACGCATTATAGCAATAACTGGTCCAGATAACGGTCTAAATTTCTACATCCCCCAGCAAGCTGCTGTGTCATACTAGTTGGCGCTGTCAGAGTGATTCAGTGAGTGCTCTCGAATCACATGCTGGCTACTTAGTTTGTAATATATAGATCATCTACTGGAAGAACCAACAGCTTCTTTGGAATTAACGTTGAGCGAGTATCCGGTGTCAATTGACGCCAAAATGAACAATAACAACACAATAATCTGAATTCAAGTGAAAGAGTAGCCACCTGCATTATCGACTAAAATCGTTACCTGTAAAAAACACCCTATATGTAGAAACTACAAAACAAACTCAAAAAATTACTCACTCATCGTGTATGACATCATATTTCGATGTAGGGTTGTGCGAGGAATATCAATTAAGTATTAATTTCTTTATTTGCCAATAATTGAGAAGATAGCAATTAAGTTAGTAGTTCAGGGAATAATCAAACATAGTACATACATCGTAAGTGATACATTAGTGTGTGTATAAATTTGCCAAGGTTCGAACATTTAATTTGTCAAATTGTAGAAATAAAATTATATATTTTTCGGAATTTTTTAATTATCCACAACTTCTAAATTGTTAGGGTTACAGATCCTAGCAAGTGGTGAAAAGTCTGAATACCTTAGCCATTTTCCACATCTGTCATTCGTATTCTTTCTAGCAGTGTCGTCTGCTCTAATCACCATCTATTCGTCATAGGGCGGAAATCTACAAGCACACTTACTTCCGGACAGTGGTGGCAAGGGGGCAGACAGATTCGCTGAGAATCTCCCCAAGCTAAAGCAAAGAACGACACAGAGCCGGCCCAAATCTCACAACTACCCCTTGTACGAACTACGGGACGCTGTTCATGGTGACCTTGGGCCCTCATTGTTAGCCGCCATTCGCTCACGGTGTTGTCCTCGTCATGTTTTTGTGAATCCCTGTTTGACGCTCATTACGCTTCTGGAGGAAACAGTTCTAACTACAGCATTTAATTGGTCTGTATTTTATAAACACGCCATTATCCATTTATCTACAGTTCGGGACTCCAAGTCGACATGAAGTTAAACACTAGTCTTACGGTCAAACTTGAATCGTGTTTAATGGCAAGGTGAAATAATCATTTTGTCAGAATATTGCAGTAATAGAGGAGAGGGTCACGCATTCGTATTGTAAGCCTAACTCTCTTTTGCCTAAAATTAGTAATGTTATATGATTAAACATGTCTTTTTGAATAATTGTAATCAATGTGTAACCTCTGGAAATTGTTACTGGCAAACTAAATAAAAATGGGATAGCACTAATTACATATATGTTAGGTCACGCTGCGTGAATTAAGATGCTTCAGAGTTTTACAATCAATAAATTCTTTTAAAAAGAATGTTTAATGGTTTTTAAATATATCCCAATTCATGGAAATTTGAATGGGTTACCGGTGCAATGAATTTAGTTTTTTCAGGCGCGTAACATTAATCTTTCCCTGACACCTAACGCCGAATCTCATTGGTTAATTTAACACCTTTTAACGAATAAGGTGAGTTTTTTCGATCACTACCTGAAATCAAGGCTTGTCATCGCGTGGCAAATTATTTGGTTCTGCTTACGTCCTACGTTTTCATTATCTTGGAAATGGTTGTGAGATTGGAATATCCTTCTTGTGTGTATAATGGAATTATGCATATTTGAAAAAAGATGTCTAATGTAACCAAAATGATCCAGTATGACATTAAAAAGCAAATATAGACAGTGGGTATGTTCCAGTGAGTTAAGGAGGCCTGGGGCTCTTGTTGGATACACAGCCGTTTGTCAGCAAATCGTGGACGTTCGGTTTTAGTTCTTTTTCTTCAGGGGTTGACAGTCCTATTTTATCAATTTAAAGTCTTCTAAACCAATGCAGTATCAAGTATTTTTTACTGAAAGTATCAATATTATATAATTAGCATGATCTTTTGTGTGTGACTGCTTCGTATGTCTAATGAGATTTTAATTGTTTTTTTTTCCAGATTACCCTACTAAACTGCATATGGTCGCCTATAATAAAGTGAATTTGAACAATCTTTCAATTGAAGATCAGTATTTAACATACAGTCGAAATCTCGTTAACACATTCGAAACGTTGATGTAGTAGATGTAAGACTCTGCCAAATTGCGATGTAACGCCCTTCAAAGTGCGATGGTCTGTGCCGAAACCCGTGGTTGTGCGACGCCCAAAGTGACGATGGTTTCCACTCATGATCCCGCCAAAGTGCGATGGTCTCTGACACCCAAAGTGCGATGGTCCTATAATATGTGCCAAAGTTCGATAAAGCTATAAAAGTACGATCAAAGTATGGGATGGAGTTCTCCCATAAACTTACGGATCTACTTTTCCTCAGTTTATCCCGAAAAAATATTCGTCAGGGCAAGCTGACGTATGATTTCTTCCGTGGATGTGACGTCATATGATAACGTGAACTCGACAAAACGATACCAACAATACGGACTTGGCATTGTAAGACCATCGCACTTTGGGCTAGTGTAGACCATCGCCTTTGGCCATGGCCATCACATCACTTGGCGTCCGTGGAGCTTAAAAAATCATAGACTCGATTGGCGCAGACATATTGCAGCTGGTCTACACATCTAGCACTTTGGAGTCTACTAGATACCGAATGCAATGTAATCCTTTGTACTTTTCATCCCACATACAAATTTCTCTGGGTACGATTCCACCTCTATGATAGATTATCCAATTCACTCAATGAACAACACAAACATATGAAGCAGATCTTATTCTCAGCACTCCCACGCAAATCAGTCACAATTGCTCGAGGTATAACTTAATATCACTGGTAACAAAACGGAATGACCATAAAATTGTAGAGACTCTTCAATAATCATTCATATAATATTTTCATTTACATTAATTCTGTATTTTGTGTCATACAAGCATTATATGATTAGACAATTGTAGTGTAAACAATAATCACATGCATTTTTGTATAGTAACATTTGTTTAATATAAAGTCCATATATCTGCAGAGTAGAACAAACCTCGCATGTAAATTACCCATGCAGTTGGGGTTCTGTTTATTTCGCTTAACTTAAAAATTTATGAAAGGCAGATCTATTTGATCATTTCATAATGTTTTAAGCTTGATATTTTTTACCATCTTCACATCATTGGAAACCCACTGGTGAAAAGTGCAAACACACTGGGTTCTTACAGTGCCATACATGCACATGAGTTCATTTCTAATGAATGGAACATTTTTAACGTGCGAATCATGGAAATTCTGGTGATAATGGAACTAATTGCGTACGGACTATTGTAACGCGAAGGAGTATGTAATTTGGACAGAAAGAATAAAATGTAATATTAATAAGATATTTTGTTTTCCAAAATATTGTAAAAAGCATGATCTCAGATGCTCACATCAGCATACCGTGCACAGCTAGCATACTTTCATAAGCTAACACCAGAAGATTTTTCGATAAGTTCTGGGCCGCGGTAGTAAGTTTATCTAAGTAACTATATATAGAACTGATGTTTTGTGTGACATTTTACTTGTATTATAAGGATGTGAGGTTTATCGATATATCGTTATCTCGATAATTCGTCCCACATTACGTATCGCGATACGGGGGACAGAAAACTAGTATCTATTTAGCATATGGTATAATTCCAGAAAAAATCATGTTTATACAAAATCTGATTTGTTAACAGTTTGCAAATGTCATTGTTTTCTCAACATATTACATTTTAGCATATTCATATCTTTATTATTTCTGACACGTGTGTCAGTTTCATGTTTTTATTTTTATTGATCTGATATTTTGCGTTTTTTTTTTTCCTTCAGTTTTCTAATAAATAAATGTTTAATGTAACACAATCTGACTTTAGTGTTAATACACATAAGGATTTACTGAAATAATGAGGACATCATGAAAATCATGTCCTAAATATCGGCGATATTATCAGATATCAAGAAAAATATTGTGATATATGATAATACAAAATTTTGGCGATACCATACCCTAATTACCAGTGCTGAATTTAAGGAACAAAATGACTAATCTTCATATCAATTGAAGACACATTTCAATGGACATTTAAATCATGCTTTCATATCTAGCTTTTGTATCTTGCGGGTTTCGAAGCTCAGGCTCATTAACCTTATTCAGAAGTTCCAATAATGTAATTACATTATATAATTATGGTTTATATTCACTGTGATTGTATCATAATGTATTTAAAGACTTGTATAATTAATTTTATTTCAAACTTTGAGGGACTTAGGACATGGGTGATATTGTTAAGTCCTAAAGCATGTGGAGAATTCTGATATCGGCTTCGCTAGCTACGCTACCCACCTCGGAAAACTTGCCGATTAAATACAGAAATGAGGTCTTACATGTGTACGTATAACCATTCTAATGTAAAATTGTATAGTGTCTGTAAGTAACTTGTAAGGACTTAAACCATTGTAAACGTGTAACCATTGTAAAAAGTGTAACCTTGAAAACCATTGTAAAGTGTAACATTGGTAAACTTGTAAAGTTGAAAATTGTATTTAAGTGTGACTCTTGTAAATGTAAACATGTATAGTGTACCATTATAAGTGTACTTGTAAAGGTAACCGATGTAAAGTGTAAAAATTGAAATTGTAATCCAATTATATAAAGTAAAATGAGGTAACCATTATGAAGTAAACATTGTAAAGTTAACCCATGATCCTCTTCACACAACAGGGGAGGGGAGATTAATGGTTTCTTTAAATGGTTTACACTAATAATTTTCATCTTTACAATGGTTTACATGACCCATATATGGTTTACCTTTACAATGTTAACTTTATGGTTCACAACAATGGTTTCACTTTAATAATGTTACTTACAAGGTTAAACCTTTACATGGTTTACCTTTACAAGGTTTACATTATGACAATTGTTTCATGGTTTAACTTATCAAGGTTTACAGTTTACACTTTCAATGGTTTTACCTTTACAGTGGTTTACCTTTAAAAT
>CAJDSM010060488.1:449-21896 GCA_903981925.1 Ostrea lurida | reverse complement strand
TTTTCCAATTTACAAGAATGGTTAACGATTTACAATGTACAGACCTTCATTTCTGTATTTAAATCGGCAATGTTTTCGGGGGTTGGGTAGGTAGCTAAGCGAGCCTGATACAGGAAATTTCTCCACATCCTTTTAGGGACTTTAACAATATCACCCATGATTCCAAGTCCTGCAAAAGTTTGAAATAAATTAAATTATGACAAGTTCTTTAATACATATTATACATCACGAGTGCAATATAAACCTAACTTATAAATGTGATTACATATGAACTTCTGAAAAAGGTTAATGAGCCTGAGCTTCAAAACCCGCAAGATCAAAAGTCAGATTTGAAAGATGATTTTGAAATGTTCCATTTGAAATGTGTCTTCATTGATATGAAAATTAGTTCATTTTTGTTGCCTTAATTCAGTCACTGGTAATTACTAGGGATGGGTATCGCCAAAAATTTTGTATCGCGATATATCACAATATTTTTTCTTAATATCGTGATAATATCGCGATATTTTAGGACATTGCATTTTTCATTATGTCTCTCATTATTTCAGTACTCCTTATGTGTATTAACACTAAAACGTCAGATTTGGTTTACTTAAACATTTAATTTGTATTAGAAAACTGTAAGGAAAAAAAATAACGAAAAATATCAGATCAGATAAAAATAAAATCATGAAATGACTCGATCACAACCGATGTCAGGAAAAATAAAGATATGACTATGGCAAATATGTAAATATGTTGAGAATTAAACAATAGACATTTGCAAAACTTTTAACAAATCAGATTTTTGTATAAACATGATTTTTTCTGGAATTTACATATGTCTAAAGATACCGATTTTTCGTCCGCCGTATCGCGATACGTATTGTGGGACGAATTATCACGATATACCGATATATCGATAAAACCTCACATCCTTAGTAATTACAAGTAAAATGTCACACAAAACGATCAGTTCTATATATAGTTACTTAGATAAACTTCACCCGCGGCCCAGAACTACGAAAATCGGTGTTAGCTTATGAAAAGTATGCTAGCTAGTGTACAGTATGCTGATGTGAAGCATTGCTGATGATCATGCTTTTACATATTTTTGAAAACAAAATTCATCTTTTATAATATTTACATTTTATCTTCTCTTCTGTCAAAATACATACTCCCTTCCGTTACAATAGTCGTACTTTATTTATCAAGATTCATACGCACGTAAAAATGTTCACATTCATTAGGAAATGAACATCATTGCAAATGGCACTGTAAGAAACCCAGTGTGTTGCATTTCTTTTACCTAGGTGGGTTTCCAATGATGTGAAGATGGTAAAAATATCAATGGTTAAAAACATTAGAAATGTCAATATTAGAGTCTGCTTCTAAAATTTTAAAGTTAAGGAAATAAACAGACCACCAACTGCATGGGTAAATTTACATGGAAGGTTTGTATCTATTGCAGATTGGCTTTATAATATTAATAACAATGTTACTGATACAAAATGCATGTGATTAGTTTACACTTTACAATGTCTATCAATATTTGTATGACACAAAATACAGTAATTACATGTAAATGAAATATTAATTGATATGATTAATTGAAGAGTCCATAAATTTTATGGTCACTTCTCTGTTTTGTACATGTGTATTAAGTATACCTCAGCAAATTGTGACGTGTTGATTTGCGATGGGGAGTGCTGAGATAAGAGTTGCTTCATATGTTTTGCTGTTGTTCATTGAGGTTAGAATTGCAGATAATCGATCATTAAGGTGGAATGCTACACCAGAGAAATTTGATGTGGATGAAAAGTACAAGATATACAGTTGAACTTCGGTATCTATGTAAGACTCCAAAGTGCGATGGTGAGATGTTGACCCCAGTGCAGATGTCTGCGCCAAGAGTCTGATTTTTTAAGCTCACGGACGCCAAAGTGTGCATGGCCATGGCCAAAGTGCAGATGTCTACACTAGCTCCAAAGTGCGATGGTCTTACAATGCCAAAGTCCGTATGTGTTGGTATCGTTTGTGAGTCACGTATATCATACTGACGTCAATTCCACGAAGAAATCATACGTCAGCTTGCTCCTGACGAATATTTTTTCGGGGAAAACTGAGAAAAGTAGAGTCCGTAAAGTTTATGGGAGAACTCGCTCCCAGTACTCTTGATGTACTTTATAGCTTTATCGTACTTTGGCACATGATTTAGGACCATCGCACTTTGGCGTGTCAAGGACCATCGCACTTTGGTCGGCGATCTGAGGTCGGCAAAACCTCGTAAACTTATGGCGTCGACACCGATCGGGTGCACAGGACCATTCGCACTATGGGAGAGGGCGACATCGCAATTATGGAGAGTCTTACATCTCATACATCAATGGTTCGAATGTGTTAACTGAGATTCGACTGTATGTTAAATACTATTTCAATTGAAAATTTGTTCAAATTCACTTTATTATAGTCGACATATGCAGTTTAGTAGGGTAATCTGGAAAAAGAAAAACAATAAACTACATTAAGACATCGAACAGTCACAATCACAAAAGATCAGTGCTATTATATAATATTGATACTTTCAGTAAAAAATACTTGATACTGCATTGGTTTAGAAGACTTTAAATTGATAAAATAGGACTGTCAACCCCTGAAGAAAAAGAACTAAAACCGAACGTCCACGATTTGCTGACAAACGGCTGTGTATCCAACAAGAGCCCCAGGCCTCCTTAACTCACTGGAACATACCCACTGTCTATATTTGCTTTTTAATGTCATACTGGATCATTTTGGTTACATTAGACATCTTTTTTCAAATATGCATAATTCCATTATACACACAAGAAGGATATTCCAATCTCACAACCATTTCCAAGATAATGAAAACGTAGGACGTAAGCAGAACCAAATAATTTGCCACGCGATGACAAGCCTTGATTTCAGGTAGTGATCGAAAAAACTCACCTTATTCGTTAAAAGGTGTTAAATTAACCAATGAGATTCGGCGTTAGGTGTCAGGGAAAGATTAATGTTACGCGCCTGAAAAAACTAAATTCATTGCACCGGTAACCCATTCAAATTTCCATGAATTGGGATATATTTAAAAACCATTAAACATTCTTTTTAAAAGAATTTATTGATTGTAAAACTCTGAAGCATCTTAATTCACGCAGCGTGACCTAACATATATGTAATTAGTGCTATCCCATTTTTATTTAGTTTGCCAGTAACAATTTCCAGAGGTTACACATTGATTACAATTATTCAAAAAGACATGTTTAATCATATAACATTACTAATTTTAGGCAAAAGAGAGTTAGGCTTACAATACGAATGCGTGACCCTCTCCTCTATTACTGCAATATTCTGACAAAATGATTATTTCACCTTGCCATTAAACACGATTCAAGTTTGACCGTAAGACTAGTGTTTAACTTCATGTCGACTTGGAGTCCCGAACTGTAGATAAATGGATAATGGCGTGTTTATAAAATACAGACCAATTAAATGCTGTAGTTAGAACTGTTTCCTCCAGAAGCGTAATGAGCGTCAAACAGGGATTCACAAAAACATGACGAGGACAACACCGTGAGCGAATGGCGGCTAACAATGAGGGCCCAAGGTCACCATGAACAGCGTCCCGTAGTTCGTACAAGGGGTAGTTGTGAGATTTGGGCCGGCTCTGTGTCGTTCTTTGCTTTAGCTTGGGGAGATTCTCAGCGAATCTGTCTGCCCCCTTGCCACCACTGTCCGGAAGTAAGTGTGCTTGTAGATTTCCGCCCTATGACGAATAGATGGTGATTAGAGCAGACGACACTGCTAGAAAGAATACGAATGACAGATGTGGAAAATGGCTAAGGTATTCAGACTTTTCACCACTTGCTAGGATCTGTAACCCTAACAATTTAGAAGTTGTGGATAATTAAAAAATTCCGAAAAATATATAATTTTATTTCTACAATTTGACAAATTAAATGTTCGAACCTTGGCAAATTTATACACACACTAATGTATCACTTACGATGTATGTACTATGTTTGATTATTCCCTGAACTACTAACTTAATTGCTATCTTCTCAATTATTGGCAAATAAAGAAATTAATACTTAATTGATATTCCTCGCACAACCCTACATCGAAATATGATGTCATACACGATGAGTGAGTAATTTTTTGAGTTTGTTTTGTAGTTTCTACATATAGGGTGTTTTTTACAGGTAACGATTTTAGTCGATAATGCAGGTGGCTACTCTTTCACTTGAATTCAGATTATTGTGTTGTTATTGTTCATTTTGGCGTCAATTGACACCGGATACTCGCTCAACGTTAATTCCAAAGAAGCTGTTGGTTCTTCCAGTAGATGATCTATATATTACAAACTAAGTAGCCAGCATGTGATTCGAGAGCACTCACTGAATCACTCTGACAGCGCCAACTAGTATGACACAGCAGCTTGCTGGGGGATGTAGAAATTTAGACCGTTATCTGGACCAGTTATTGCTATAATGCGTGCATCGCTCTTACGCTTTAGTCTCGGAGATGCGTGTCTCTTTTATATAGCATCACACTGACTAAAGGGTGGCACCTGCACTCGCCATAGCTAATGGACGCCAAAGGAGAACCTGTTCGGTTTTTATTGAAATGAGCATCATTTCATGCTCTTGTATGTTCACCGAGAAACGCATCTCCTGTATTTTTTGAAAAGTTCACGGGCTACTTGCGCTCAGGTAATGTCCGTTTAGTGACTTATCTCCGCGCGCGCTGTCATCATCAAGACTTATCAGATTTCCTACTCTATCTCCTCAATGGACCTGCAGCGAATCAAACACTCTAATTGATTCACTTCCGAGTTGAGTTGATTTATTTGATACGTTCTCGGCTATTGAAATACTATATCGATAGCCTGTCGCATTCGTGATGCCAAAACGCCGAAGCTAACATTCTTACAGACTTCACGAATAAGAATTTCCCAGACTAGGGGTTTGCTCATTACTCCAATAGAGAGACGCGTCACGAGAACGTGTTGATTTTCATATGTTTAAGTATTCCAGATATCCCTTATCCCTGCAGGGGGTATTTAATTATGTAAAGGCTTTGTCATTCCACCTATTCATTTGGCAGATCTTCATGGAATATGTAAATATCTAATGTCCCTGGGAGAGCAATATTATCCAATGTGATGTTCTTATGTTCAATGAACTCGTAAGTGAGTGTAGCCTTTAGGTAGGTATACCCATGCGTCCATCTACTTGCTCTGTGTATTTTTGATGCATCGCTCATCTGAAAGGTTCGAGAAACAAGCCATACCCCCGATGGTCTTGAGTCATCTGTTTTACAAATTTATTGAAGTCTATGGCTTAGAGTGGCTCTTCTTCACTGTCTTTCTCACTACACGATACAAAGTAAAGGTTAACATGGACGTGTTATAGAACTTTTGCCCTCTCGCTTCTCCAAATGGATGAGCACCAGAGTTCTACATGTTTGCATAATGTAGAAAATGCCATTATTTGGATCCGAGTGGTAGGATCTACTGCTTATTCATGAGACTAAGATTCTCTCTCGCCACGCACCCTCCTTCGACGCGCAAAGCCCGGCACGCCCCACATTCTGAATAGAATGGAACCATTATATGTACTTTTTAGGCTAAATCCGTCAAGTCGCCCATATATTATATTATATGTCCAAGTAGTTGCTCATCTCAAGATCACCTGTAATTTGTATATAGCATTACTACCATCACTGGGATCCCTGGAGTCTCTAGTTATACTCTTCTCAATAGAGTCGCATAGATTTAATTCATGTGGAATTTACAACCAAGACATATGTAATCATTTCATGCATAATTTCATTGTTCCTCGCTCTCGATCCTTCGGTCTCCTTCACAAAACACTTAATACGCGATCTTAATTGCCATCTTTACCACAATAGGCGAATCATGAAATTACAAGCTTCTCTTGTTGGCAATCTAACACGGTGCTCAAAGTGCGACACTAAATTGACGCGTGCAGTATAATGTTTCAAGCCATGGACCATGGCTATTCCTTTTTTTGCATTCCAAATTAATTGAGGTTTATTATCGGTTCTCTCCGACCAAAATATTAAAGACATATACGTTTCGCATATTCAAGTCATGTTGCTTAAAGTTGCATAGCCTAGCTCCTAGTTTACTCATATAATGGTATTTTTATTGTTATCATTCAACTCTATCAATAAATTTCTTGTCATCTATATTTTCTACGTTCACCTTCTACGTCCAGTTA
The DNA here is from genome assembly GCA_903981925.1 of Ostrea lurida. Lineage (NCBI taxonomy): Eukaryota > Metazoa > Mollusca > Bivalvia > Ostreida > Ostreidae > Ostrea > Ostrea lurida. The sequence goes on along the minus strand of CAJDSM010060488.1, from coordinate 15,654 downwards.
TGGCAGAATCCTCCTCTACTCTTATGGAAAGAGAAGAAATCATGTCCTATTGCAATTTTATTCTATATATTATTTATGCGAGACGATAGAACGAGCAATATCGCCAGTACTAAGCTATAGGCTATGCATATTTTCGGTGCATCTGTACTTTCATCGGCTCGATCATTTGGAAGTCATAGGATTCGCGATAACGAGAGAGGAATTTATAGAAATAATTTGAGATCATCTTATGTTGCTAAAAGTGTCTTAGATATATGTGTGTCCAAGCTCTCACCCTCAGGAGAAAAACTGCTTATTCTGAGTGAGATGCAGATATGACCTCTCAAAAATATTTTAATGCTCGGAATGTGTATTGAGTGCCTTTCCAAATCAGTAGTGTAGTTCTTTAATACACTTGAAAGAGGATAGAGTGTGAGCTATAGTTTCACCATATAGGAGTTATTACTCAAGGTAGCCGCTTTAAAAATTGTACACATATTGTGTTGTGATTTTTTCGTTTTACGATTAAGATCTAAGTCTCATCTGATGGGAAAACGGTGAGCGAACAGATTCCAATTTTGCTCCAACTATAGTTCACTTGAGTTTACTTATCCAGGCTGAACTCTCCTTAATTTAATAAATGTATTCATTTGACTAGGTCCCGTGATCAGTGATTAATCCTTTAATGCCAGAGCTAGTATCGTGGTCTATCACCATGTGGCAAAGCGTGTTAGGATGAAATAAAGATTATAATTGTAGTAATAACCGTAATGTATCTAATCTCCGTCTTGAAGATGGGTCGGCAATACTACCAATGCCGTTATCGAGGTATAATCCAACTATTCTTGTTCCGATGTGGAGTGAACGATTGTTAAAATATTATCTGACGTTAATACTAAATTATAGTTCTAGTCAAGAGTGTTTGTGACAGCATAGTTTACGCTTGTGCACGTTCATGATTTTTTGATGTAAGGGGTTAGAATATTAATTCGATGATCAGTCACAATCGAAAGCCTTTCTCATCCATAACGTTAGGCTTCTCATATGTCAGTCTCATCTCCTCTTTACTCTATAGCTCAATTTCTTCTGCGTTAGTCTGTTATACGTTCAGGTAGACGCATGATGACATATAGTTAGTATGCGATAAATTCGATTGATTCGCAGTGTTATAATATCAGTATTATAATACATTTACAATGCCCCTTGTGCTCAATAAGAAGTCTTGGGCAAGGTCCTTTGAGCCGTCACGGATGTATTCAAGGTACACGATCTTTGAGAACCATGTTGAACTCGGCTACTGCTACTTTGGCCATATATTGGTTTTCTCTCGTTTACTCGTAAATATTTTTCTAAGGTTGATCCGAGGACACACCTTCACTTGTGATGCTCATTAAGACGTCTTTCTCTTCTCGCAAATCGCTTCTATTTATTTTAATTTCATTTAATGCTTCATTTCTTTGCGCTCAGTCTAAGGGTGACGTAATAGTACAACGGTGTGTGTTGAAGAAGAAGGAATTTCGAGGACCTGGATATCTGTCACCATTGTTGGCTAAAAGTTGAAGTTGTGATTGTGTATATAACTAATTTATGTAGATCGAAACTTAATCATTTGGCTATTTTTCTTACAATAGATACATATTGAAATTATGATACATATAACAGAAAAACATGATACCATTCAATGATTAGATACTAAGTGGTGCTCTACTTCGTTTCAATTGGAGATTTCGGCAGATTTTCCGCTCTTAGTGTATTCATACATTGATTTTCTAACATGGTGCCACCAAATAACAATTTATGGCACTTTATAATTTAACCATACAATATCGACAGTTTATTTCGTTCAATTGGCCATGATGACCATACTTTTACACTATTTGTCATATTTTTTTTTTGTGTTATTGAGAATGAATATTCCTTGTTGTTCTGGATAGTTGAGAAATGAATGTTATACTATTTACCAAAATGGTTGGCTCGCTATTCTGTATGAATTATACTGGTGTTGATCCAACTCCAATAAAAGTTGAGGCTGCTGATGATAATTACTATGCATGTTTTACTCTGCTTCACTGTGTCTTCGACATCGTGTAATCTTAAAATAACTGGACTAGAATAAGGAAGTTGGGCTCCACTACTTGCATATGGTATGTGATATTCTTTCGATACAAATGAATTAAGTGTACCTTAGTCTAGGCACTAAACCATAAATGAGTAGGTGTGAAAATAAGTCGTGTTTTTTTAAGACGTATTGAAATACTTCATTCCAAGATTGCGTGTTGCGAAGTATTATCTCCTCCGAGGGTATTTACACCGTGGGTAAAACATACAACGTATGTGCAACGCAGGGTCACATCACTTTTAAACTGAACTAGGTTGTGTTAGCATTTGCCTTTCGACTCAAGAGCGAGATCTAATTAGTAGTGCACCCCTATTTCTCACAATAACTGTAGGCTAATCATTACTCCCACCATTCGGGAGGTCTGCTCGGATGGGGGGGGGCTGGAGCTGCACGCGTTACTACATGGGTAGTGGGTCCGGCAGGGCTTGTTCGAGGGGCACTCTGAGCGTGCAACACGCTAAGCATATGTATAATTTATTTGCTAGTAGTAGATTTGTCTCGATTGACTCAGGATAGAACATCTATCTTATTATCTTTTCAGTTCAGGAATTCCGAAGTGAAGTATTGACGTTTAAAATATTTACAGAACTTACGCTCTCTCTGTCAACATGGTATCTCAATATTTGCATGGGGAAACATTAAAAGTGAGGGAATATCATAACAGGCTTCTTGGAGATAAGGAGATCCCAGAATTGTGTAACTGTAGTATGTTAAAAATTAGTCACTTTGTTAGTACCTCTCTCATTTCGTGACATAAGTATTAAGAGACTCTTTTACTTTCTGCGAACTGTGGCTTCCGTAACTTATAGATTCATTAAAAGGTTCTGCTGACTTGTGTCGCGAGGACTCGCTTTTGAAATTGTGATGTGAAAAAATAGATGAGGATATTTATCTCGTTGAAATGATTGCTTCGTTCTCAAGTTGGTGATATAGATACAGGTTATCGCGCTCTCTCTTGATATCTCATTTTTGCGTTCATTCGAAATTAGGCAAGAGAATGTTAGTTCTCTTATGGTATTCACTACCAATTTTGGGTAATTCTTGTCTTCTTTTTGGATTAGTCACCGCTCGGGTAAGTAACCGACCAATGTTATATCCTCGTATCCTGGTACTTGTAGTTAGGATTAAAATAACTAGTAGCTTCAGGTAATTTACCAATTCTCAAGATAGTCGCGTATTATGCAGTGATAGGCTTTTTTGTGCATCAATTCAGGTATTGATCATTAAATAAAATCGGTACAATGTTGGCACAACCACAATGCACTTGAGTGAAACCAATAATAGCACTCATACTTCTATAATCTGAATGGGATACAACGGGATATAACTTACCTTTGGAGGGACAAGAATATTTCACTCATGTGCGGCCCCCGTTCATCCTCGTATTATATTCTAAATTGCTTGACGTGTTCTTATATTGTGCTTAGGTGACATCTTACTTCGTTGGTGATGCCATTTTTTTTCTGTATGTCGTTTTCATTTTTTGGTATTACGGTTTATATGCTCATAGTGCAAGTCGTTGCGCATCATATTATATGTTCCAGACTAAGATTATCTGATACTTTAAAATATGAGATCGCTCCTGGTCGTATATAATTGTGTTACTGTTGAATGGCTCCGATTATTGGTGACAAGTAAATGTGTGCTGGGTGAGTGCTACCGGCATTTCTAGATTTTTTATTTTCACGTGTAAAGAAAACAGAAACTATGCAATGCAACAGTCAGGCTTTACCTTCCTTACAATTAACAATTCATCAAACAATTTTAATAATGGAAAATTTTCTCTTTGAAATGATCATTGCGGTTACTGAGTTTAACCTCTGGAACATGGCGTGTAGCTCTCGGAGTAGTGACTTTTTCTCCTATAGTGAAGCGTTCTGCTTCAGAACACTATACAGGTTCAATATGTACTTGGCTTTCTCTTTAGTGGTCTTCGTATTTGTTCTGATTCCATGACGTGCCACTTGTGTCTAACCGTTATATCGGATTTGTCTGCTCTCGCTGTATTAGTACAGATATGCCGTGTATAGTAGAGGTGACGCCGCGCCAACTTTAGCGCGATCTCAGATTTACCTCGGTTCAAGCGAAGCTGCTGTGTTTCTGGGTGTGGCGCTTTGTGCATCAAGTTTAGTTGGCTGTTTTGTATATCATACGACAGCTCTTTCTTTTCGTTTTCTACTACTATATACTAGAGAAAGTTCAATTTTCTGGCCAGTGAGATTCCTTCGAGAATTACTTGGAGATAATTTACGATTGAGTTCTACTCTCTTTTCCATATATATGTCGACAAATGGAACATACTGATACAATAAGTCTAGCCCTATTTATAGGTAGGCCCCCGCTGCTGTTATGGAGCAAATGTATTATTTGTGGAAATCTGCATGTAGCTGTTGATGATGACCAACGTCTAAAACTTCAAAGATTAATTATGCTACCTCATGTTTATGCCATCTATTTTTATTGAGTTATTTTGTTAATAGAGGTTTACATAACAATTATATTATATTTGATATTCGAATTAGAGTCAGAATATGATTGTATAATTGCTGACATTTCAGTATTTAGACATATCATTAAAGTGTTTTCCTCTATATACAATTGACCACTATCAGACTCTAGGTGTATTACATTTGCTCACATAGCACTCTTTGACATTATGTCTATGTATCAAAGTATTGTATCGGTAAGGAAAATAAATCATAAATAGTGATTTATATCGGCGCATTAATTTCTAGACAGTGAGTCTCATTCAACTACTCTAATTTGGTATTAGGGGTTTATGCAAGTATGTTAGTGTTACGACAAAGAGTTACGATGTCTTCTGAAAAATTACCTGTCAAGCTTATTTTTCATGGTGATAGTAAAATTTAAGTCTGTTCCCTCTAATCATTTTTTGCTCGCATGTTGTCGAGTACTGGCTCTGTTTATATGAATCACCACTATGTCTGTCACTGGGCGGAAGATCTACAAGGCACACTTATCCGGGACCAGTGTTGCGAGGTGGGCAGACAGATTCGCTGAGGATAATACCGGTCTCCCCAGCTAAAGCATAAAAAGAACGACAAGCAGACCGTCCCACATCTTCACAATACTTACCTGTGTACGAACTCAGGGGGACGGCTGTTCTGGTATGACGGTCGCCTTGGTACTCGCGTACCATTGTTAGCGTGACTTTTCTCCTTTCTTGTGTGCTGACTAACCGGTTGTCCGCATCTATTTTTAGTGAGGGATCCTGGTGTTTGTATTCGCTTGGGTGGTCACTTGCTATTAATCTTCTGTTGACTCAGTGGACAGATACATGTGCTACATTTACCTATATATGCTCTGTCAAGATTTTTGGTCTCTGTATTTTTTTCGGTAAGATTTATCAGGCCGACATTAACTTTTGACATTTTCAGTATACTAGCTTATTGTTTCTCTCTGTTGCTGGTCCTCTCTTGTTCGATTGTTTAATTTGAATGATGTTAACATATAATACTCTCTCTCTCTATACATTAGTAAATCGATTAGTAATTGTATGCTAAGTGTTAAATATACAAAATATAATTTTTGTTAGTAAGAATTTGTACCATATAGCAGTGTTTTAAAGAGTCTATTTAAAAAGTGACCAAAACAGGAGACGAGCGCTCAACGCATTGTAATATGTAGCGTATGCTTTGTGTGTAATAGCGATATAACAGTAGTATTACTTCGTGATATACATTGGCAATTAGTAAAATCTGAATTCTATTTACTCTCGGAATACGCTTTTATTTTGACAATGTGTAACTCTATAGGTCAGAATTATTTACTCTGGCAAACTACGATATAAACCAATGAGGATAGACCGCCTATCTTATCTATCTACATGCATATACATCGTGTATGTCGCGTTGTCGAGAGCTAAGTGAATGACGAAATGAATCTTTCGTGTTTGTTACGTCGCTAATATCGATTTATATGTTTCTTGGATTTGAAGTTTTAGATAGATTGCACAGTTTAAAATTACGTTCCATAATCTCCAGCTGTCGAATGGATTATTAATGTGAAAATGGAATTGTAGGTTAAGTTCTCCCGCCTCGCCAAAATATTGACTCCGTAATACGGACCAATTAAAGATTTTCAATACTGCACATCTGTCAGTATGTTGAGACCAAGAACACGTGTGCAAAAATTTCATCCTGGTACAGATGCTCTAGGTTTTTGAGTTTTTGCTAGTTCACCCATAATATTCGTGAACGACTCCTCGTACAGATTGACAGTGAATGACGATCCATTGTGCATATTTTTTCGGAGTAGGACACCGTAAGCGCCGATTACATGCTTCGCGCGGTTGTACATTAGATAGTAACTATTAGAGGTTCTACATATAGAGCTATTTCCTTACCTGTATTACACGCAATGGTTGAAAGATTTTATCGAGGAACTTTATTAGCTGTTCTCGGGGAGTTTATCGTACCTTGGATCAGATGTTATAAGTACGCTTGACTGTGAACATTTATTTTGTTGTTGTTATTGTATGACTTGAACTCAATGTTTGTGGGGTTGAAAAATCACAAATTAAATCTGGATGTAAGAAACCATATGTATTATTTTAAAAACATTTTTTCTCGTCATGTGAAAGTTTTGATAAAATGTATTATTTCTAGAGTTAGGTGTCAAGATTAAGATTTTTTATACGCACGGAATTCTTTGTATTTTACTTGAACCTTATTTAATCTAACACTATGAGGGACCACACTTGAGACACATCAATTTATGGCAGATTCTGTCCCGGTCTATTTAATAAATACTCGTGTGATATGAAGCAGGTTTATACCGTCTAAAATTCGGTATTAAATCTTGTCATATCCACCCGAAAAGAGGACATTAATTAGTATTTCGGTCATTCTGTAATATATAAGTGTACAGACGTGACTTTTTTTGGAGCGAATCGCGCTAGATATCATAGGCTTTCTCGCCTCATGTTTTATCCAACAATCAACATCTTCTATTCTCGTAATATATCATATATTACATTGCGTAGATGTACTTATTTTTGTTAAGTAATAAAATTTATAGTATTTCAATATCTTCATTAGCGTATTCAATTTATAGATTACCTCGCAAATACTACAATAATAACCAAAAACGTTGAAATACCACTTTCATGTGTAGTGCTGTAAGAAGGGACGTAGAAAATCTGATGTTATAAGCTCCGCTCCTAATATTTCGTGTACATAATTCTCTACTAGTGAGTCGCTTCTGGCTGTCTCTTTGTTTTCTAGCTGAACAATATTGAATATAATACTTTCATATCAGTAGCGTAAGTGCTCATACTGTTCCAGTAAGTGGTTCAACTGCTTTTGTCTCATGCTTAATGCGCGTTCATTGTTCAGCAATCATGTCTATTCTGTTAAGATTAGAGAGGTTCCAAATTAAAGCCGGTGCATGAGTGATCAATTAGAACGCATGCTTGCTTATTTATGAGAGAGCAATAACTACATCGATATAGTTCTCGACAAAATTTGGAAATTTGCCTCTTTTTTACAAATTGTCCTCGTGATAGAAACTTTCAAAGACCAGACCGAATAGTTATTACATTTATGTAGCTGCAGACAATACATGTGTAAGTTTTTGAGTCTAATGTGGCTCAAAAAAGGGTCCTTAGAAGTGTATTTGGTGTACAGAGGATATTTAGTTAGTTAGACGTTGGGTGCACTTATGTAAACCCAAGTTTTGATACCGCTCGTCTCAAAAGGCGAGCTATAAATCGCGTAGGTATTCACATGTTCTTACGCGTTGAGGATTCCGCGCGATATCTAACGGATTAATCAGGTATCAACATGGCTCACCTGTCACAGCGGTGTGGATTATGATACAGGAATCCTAACGCAGACATAAGGCCAGTAAGTGCTGAAGAAAGGCCTTAATTTGAACCTTACACCGGAATCGCGAGCGCTTCATTTGAGTGAAATCATCTCTTTGAGAAAGACGGTTATCCAAACAAGATACATTCATCAATCCTCACTAAAGAGTTGCCTCTATTTAAACGACGTTTATGATGAAATGAAAAAAAAAATGTCAGCCTTAACTCTGCAATTTTATTCAGAATGCAAAGTTACCACGCGCAGTATTCACTTTGAATACATTATTTTGCGAGAAGCGCCAATGTACTAAGATCACCACATCATTTTCTGTCGTGTTAATCTTTGAAGCTGTACAGTAACTGGATCAAAAGCCGGTGACTTGTCAACCGTTGAATATCATCATTCCTACGAAAATACCGTGAATATTACAACAAGGAGAATGTAGAGCTATCTCCGGATATATCCAATCTCGACCCTAGCTCAATCGCAGTTTTCTCATTATTCTGTTGAAGGATAGATGTTAAAAATAATCAAGTTGTTGGTAAACGGCAGGTGCTGATGTCGTTTGACAGTGTTGAACCGGTGGTCGGGTGAGTCGCATGTCGCAGCTAGTTATTCGGGAGTTCGATCGCCGTGCTGGGAGGCTGAACACCAAAATCAAGTGGTTTATTCTGTGTTCCTGAGAAACGTAACAGAAAGTCACATTTGACCATAAATGTACAAGAATAAACCAATTGGTAACAAGGAAGTAATGTGTTGTAAAGTGTGAGATCTCCCAGTAAAGCGTAGTAATATTGGGGACCACTAACAGCTAGACTGTCAACACTCATACATCATACCAGAAGTATGAGTTTGTATATTCTCGTATGTAGCTCTCTGTGGGGAGTATAGGAAAGTATTTATCAGGTGAGTACTGATTAGATACAGAAACAGATTAGTCGTGAAATTAAGTTCTTCGTACCGTGGCGATATAGGATTTTACCCTATTCCCTTAATAACAGCATAGAATGATTAAATTAGATGACCTTGAATTTTATACTTTCACGCGATTCTTGCAAAAATACGCAAGATGGATTTGCCAAACCACAAATATCACTCTCTTTGATAGGGCGGTGCGCTAGCGATAGAAGCGAGAACGAACCAGTCTAAGACTCAAAATTATTTACACAATCTAAGATTTCGTCGACTGGGCTTCATCATACAGAACAGAGAATGAAACTTTTCTCATATAGGATCAAACGTGAATAAACTGTTTCCAAATTAAATTAGGCTGGGATACTTAGGAACAAACGAAACTGATTCTTATGCCAGTCCATTGTGATCAATCCACAATAAACTCTATCGCTGCAGAAGCTATTTTTCCCTCATGAAATGATAAATTCAAGTGTTTTTAGAAACCGTAAAATTGGGCTCACTACTACAGAGCATGGCGTTCACCAAAATGATTAGGCAATAACTTTTGACCGCTCGAATTGTCCCATTTTATTTGCCTATGCAGCAATAGAGATAAGTCTGTGACATGTATTATCGAAGAAGCACCCGTTTTAATATGATTGAACAGAAACACATCAGATGTATTCATGATGTTAAATATTGTTTTATACTTGTTCACTCCAATAAGGATTCTACAATATTGTGAAAACCGACTCACACTATATGGTTTCTCTTTTCATCTCATCTAATGTTTTATACTAAACATATTTTATGTTGTTTATAAATACACTTTAACTTCTTTGATGATTAATGTTCCACATATAACATGTAAGTCTCTTATGCTTGTCTGTGGACAGTTTTTTTGTCAGGCTGTTATGGAAATTCTAATATTGTCTTGAAGATACATACACATCTGGACAAAGCTTATTAGTTCTAAATGGCATTTATATATTTCAGTGTAACAAATCGTATAGGGGTTGCAAATTCATACTAAGGTTTGAAAAAGCACAAGAAATACAAAATGTTTTCAAGTACTTTAATGATTCTATTTCTTTCTGCAAATTTGTACCAGCAGGTCCGCAGCCTACTTTGCGTTTTGCTTAATCAATGGTGATCTTTTGGTCTTCACTGTGAATCTAAAGACACCCCGTTTTTTCCAGCTCTTTTTTCATTGCCTTTTCGTTGTTCACACTATTGCCTCTGGAACAAGACTGTCGATTATTCGAATTCTTGTGAACTAAAATTTTCCATACTCTCCGTCCTCTCTTCCTTGTTCTAAGGCGGATCATCACGCTTTAATTTCCTCTCATGTCTTTCGTGAAGGTCTCGGTCTGATTCTGTGATAGAGGGACCCTTTAATAAGAATGAGATAGACGAGTTCTACTTTTGAAAATATTAGCTATTATACGTGAGTTCTAGAAAATGCTCAATTGTTAAATTGTGATTTTGCTCGCGGCATTATTAGCCCTTTCCAGATCGCCTCTCCCGGGCTCTAATTCGCATATATTACTCATGTAGAAATCTTTCGCATCTCCTAGTGTTCACCATGCCGTTTTACATAAAGACATGATAAATTATAAACTTTTAATAACAACACTACTATACTTTAAAATCCCTAGTTTTCTATGAACTATTCACTAACAATTAAAGAGTGGCGCAACCTGCGACTAAGCCTGTGGTCAAATAAAATCCTAGTTCGTGATCGACGTGCCGGACTTTTTGCTACATTCAATCAGTTGTATTTCAGGTTTCACAATCAGATTTACGTATATCTTGTCTTAGCACGGTATAGCTCGCGAAAGACCACTTGTGGTGGCCTAAATCATAGAGGCTGATGTATTTTATAAACTCACGCCATATAGGCGGGCACTTTTTCAGGCTCGACTCTACTCAGGCTGGTGAATTAAGGCCATTACTGCACGTGAGTATCTTAAGTGATCATGTTGACAGTATATGGTGACAGGTGTGTGTGTTACTTCATACTCGAGCGTGTGCTGCTAATTGAAATATGGATCTGGTTCGTATATGAGGGCAGAAAAAAATAGAGAATACATTTTTTTAAAACAAAGTGAATACATGTTCAGGTTGATTGACTAATATGGCGTGCCTCTTGTAGCATGAGTTTAACCAGATTTTGCACAGCAGGTATGCAGGTCGACACAGAAGTGTTCGAAATAAGTGAACGCATAACTATACTAAACAGATTAGTTAAGTGTAGTGATATATGGTCGAGGATGATAAATCTTTTACAAATGAAAATATTGACTATCTCTTCTTCAAACGCTACTAACAACATGTTGGTCCTCTCTAGTCCTGATGACACACATAAAGACTGTGGTACCAGTTCATACAAACATACTGGCACAATTTCTCCGTCCTCTCGGGGGTCTCAGTTGGTTGAAGTTGCACTGCACTCGTTTTTAGATGGCATTGCAATGGAAGGCGTCTGGAAGATTTCGACTGCGACTCTTGATACGATCAATTGACAGGCTCTGGATGCAAGTTTTCGATTCAAGCTCAAAATGTAAGGTAACTCCCCTTCCCGTCTGTTGTATGAAACTGTCTGTATAAATGAATAGGTAAACTGGTGATGCGGGCCTACCTATTCCTTACAAAACTTTTATTCAACATTGATAGCGCATTCACTCCAAATTAGTCATGTAACACTCAAGTTAAAAAATTGGCATTATCACGTATATTTTGCTGTAAAATACATAATAGGGTGGATAATAATAGGGGAAAATATTTAAAAGTTTACTCTAAAGTAAACCACTCTGTGACTCTAAGAACAGATGAATCATGAAGTCTTTAAAGTAAATAGATTAAGTCTTTCCATAAACTATTCGGAGTGTTAGGGTTCACTGAGCTTATGCTCGGTCCCACTTCCGATCAAATCGAAGGTGAGTCGATCACTGTTGCCACTGGAGGGTAAGCATCCTCTGGGTCTCGGAACCGCAGGGTACAGCCGTGCAGCTCGCGCCCATCGTCGAAAGATAAGTGAAACTCAAGAGTGAATTACTCTACGTGCGATTCAGATTGAACTTAGTAGAAAATGACAGTCTATACAAAGGTAGTGAGGAAACAAATCAGTCCTCATTTATGACATAATAGATCATTACAATTACTTCTTTGTAACTTTAGCAAAGAAGCCACTGCCGAAGCCAGAAAAAACTGAAATTTTAGGATATTTGATAGTGACCTAGACTATATGACTCGATATGGATGACGTGTTAAATTCAAAGAGATAGTTTGTTGTTTCACGTAACCTGTACCTATTCAACCCTTTTATTTTGTTGTAGGTTGGGGGTACACTTGTCTTTAAGAAGAAGCACGGCAATATAGCGGCATTGCAAGTGTCTGTTCTCATGCATATCGAGAATCAATATCTTTGACCCGCGCAGGCGGTAATATACACACCATTAAGAGGCAAGGGTGTGGTGGATTATGACTACATAGAAAGGGCGCGAAGTAGCGGAATTTGCAAAAGTTTTATGAGTCATTACGAGCGAGACTTCTATTTTAGTGGTATAGTAGTTAGTGTCTTTTAAGAATGTCTCTCAGAGTCATGCAACTTAGGATTCGGACTATAGATTTGAAGTAGATTTACAATCCAAAATAATATGAAGGAAGATTACTGAGTTTCTAGTGCATTGTTTTGTAGTGTGTATTCTTCTTGCTATACATATGAAGGTGCGTCTCGGGGAATATCGAGAAATGGACATAATTGTGAAAATTATTGATTCGTTTTGGATTGAATACACACTGGCCATATCTCAATATAATATACCTTAATATAGTGTATTTGGAATTCATAGAAAAGTACGACCATACGGGCATAATAGTCGTCCTTCTATTTGTTTTTTAGCCAATACTTTAAGCGCTGTACAGAGCTAATAAAAACCTTTGCATAATATAACTTAAGCTCTTTATATGGTACAAAAATATCATGTTGATACCTATCAATCTCGAAATATAAAATACACTTACAACAGTTTTGGCCAATAACAGATGAAGTGCGGCCACAATCTGAGTGCCTTCTCGTCATATGGTGGAATTTAACAAAACGAGAGCTAGTTAGAAGACTCAGAATCGTACACATATTTATACAGTAATAACTATAATATTTCGTAATGCAAGAAGACGCACAGTCATAAGATTAACTTTAATTTACTACTTGCAGAGGGCAGTGACCGTTTGTGCTGGGCATCGGTTGTTTTTTTTAATAGCACATGATATATAGATTGTGTCACTTATCTTGTTTCCACCGGAAACTTGATTAGTTTGTTTTTCTCGATGGTGCAATGCCATATATAAATGTTGCCTTGCACATTTTTTTTTACAATCATATGCAGGATCTTATTTTATGTCAACGCAATTAATTTTGCCTCAAACCACTTTGCTTTGGTTAGCTAGAGGGTTCCAAATAAGCTTCAGAACAGCAAATTTACATTCTCTGAACTCCTTTCTTGACGTGCTTTAGTAAATTATACGGCCTAGTATGAATATTAAAGGAAGCTTTTGGACTAAATATTTTTTCAAATAGACGATACTGGTGGGGAACCGCTATTCTCAGAGATTATTGCACATAATGCTGCAGGTGAAGCCTCCCACAGATGATATATTAATTAACAATTCCCAGAACCCACGCTCTATGCTAATTTGATATTTAATCACGAGAATGAGGAGAACCCCCATCCTAGTGTGTTCTCAATTTATCATTCTCCAGTAAACCTCACAACTGATAAGTATCTTGATATTCTAGAAGCCACACCACATGATTTCCATCCCGAATAGCCTACCAAATCGCTCGCAAAGCGACATGTTTATATATATCGCCAGAATCGACAGCAATCTGAATACTTCAATTTATCTCATGGCTGACGACTCTCTCATGCAAATCGAGTTTATATATGCTCATTTCCATAACATGGAAACCTCATCCAAATGATTTATCACTAATTCTTGGCATGCACCTGCTACTCCATAGAAAGCAAGCAATCCAACACCAATCGACTTTATTGCCTTTTTATTACTCCAGCGATTTTCACCCACAATGATTCCATTTATCCAGAAATTACCCCACCTAATAACATGATCCCCGATGCAAATCTCGCACAAATAGTGTGGATCCAGGTATCCCAGATCCCCCACAATTGGGTCTTGGTATATAGAAAATATCCAGATAACCTCTACAATAATAGAATATCGATCAACTGTGCTCCTGGCAACAGATTCACCTCTCAGGAAATAGCATATTAAAATATTCTTTAACCCTCGCCAAGATATTTGCCGTCCATCATATTGGGAAAAGTTTCATTTACCTCGCTAGATCAATCTAACAACGGACATTATTTTCATTATTTTTAAATACATTCATCTCTCTGATATGAGCTTTCTGTCTTGAATCAAAATCGCACGATTGTCCCCAAACAAGATCCTGATTTTCTTTATATACACGCCAAAAACCCACATATGATATTCTATATATTGTATTTTACTAATCCTTTTCCACAAAATATTGAATTCCCGCACAGTTCGGTATTATCTTTATTGTTAAACTTCCTCTCCTCATGTTGACTTAAATGAAATGAAACCTCACTATTATTACGCCTCTTATTGAGCAGTCACCGCACCTAACATCATTATGTTCTCAAATGTCCACTCACAATCGTCGCCGAAGTAAAAGTTTATCAAATACCATCCGTAGGAAAATGTTGAACTAAATAGTGATTCGTTGATAACTCTAGAAACATCGCCTGCTAAAGTGTGTCGATTGATCTCAAATTTATTTGTGCGACCTTAACCTCGTCGCACTGCGCTCAATTTCAATGTAGTTGATTTATATATAGCTATCTTGTGTGAATAACATGTCTCTCTGTAATATCTGATATAATAATCGCTCCAATGTTCAGTCATTAATTTAGAAGCTTGAAATTAGACTCAGTATAATCTTTAAGTTGATAAAACCGTCTTATCCTACGACTAATTGTTTCAAATATCACGTGGCAGTCTCGAACTTCAGTTTTACATCTAAGTAATACGTCATAATCAAAACTATCAGATGTTACCTTGAGACTCGAATGATAGTCTCACCTATACTGTGATCGTTTTCTAAAATCATCTAGGACCAGTTACTGTCCCTATCTCTGAGAAATATATTTCTTATACTTTTTCCAATTATTATTGGTGCTTGTTCACGTACCTTTTCTGTGACTCATCCTTAAAACATCTGTGCCGCTCTGCGTCACTTAAGAATTGCGCATATTTCTCTCTATGAATATAATTCTAGTATTGTTCCATAGAGTAATATAGTTTAGTATGCTATTCTTAGACATCCAGATCATTC
>CAJDSM010060482.1:16038-26343 GCA_903981925.1 Ostrea lurida | reverse complement strand
CATATTTCTCAGGAACCACACAGGCCAGCTTCCTGATAGGTAGGCGGACCAATCGAAACAGACGTTACTACCTGGATTGACCAGGTGTTAATTGCTATACACATAGAAATACACAGGAAATAAAACGTGTAACAAGTTGGAAATCTACCTGTTCATTCGTTGAGAACAAGATTCAATAAAAATCAATTCGTCAAGTCATGAATTATTAATATAAAATGGCGAAGTAACGATGTATTAAACGTATCTGAAATTATTACTGATTACATTGATTTTTATTTACGATGATTTTGAGGACGTTAGCCATCGGAAGATTACGAATTTGCACAGTATTTTTAAACAAACTTCTTTTTGTAATTTCGTAATATTCGTACACACTTCTAGCCACGTGAGGCCTCCTCAGTGTAGAACCTCATTTTTTTTAAATACATTTTGTTATCATAATTAGGTATGTATCTACCTAATAGCATTGAAACAAGTTTCAATAGTGTCACTCAGTCAAAGCTTGGATAAAATGTTGCCAGATATCCTCACGGTACTGAAATGTTCTCTGTCCAAGGATTTTCTTGGTTTTCCCGGTCGGGTATTGTTACATTCTGGTAGACAGCCTGTCGATGTTCTCATTCCAATGGCATACAGCTAAGCCCGTCCTCATGTTGTAGGATCGTCTCCTAACTGCGTGCGTTTGTTGTGGAAACATGTTTAGAACATTGTTGAATGACTCCACGTAGTAGGTGTCCAAGGCATGCAACAAAATTCTCGGGAAACTTGTAAACTACAGAACCTGTGAACTGCATCGGTTAGAAGTTTCTCTCGCCACAGGATCTGTGATGATCAGCTTGTTAGGTTCATAATTATAGTCCGTGACAAATAAATTTTAAAATTCTACGTAAAATATTCACTCAAATAAAACAATGTTTCCAGTTTTTAGCCACATGGAGGCCTTCCTGTTGTAGAACCATATTAATTATTTTTTTTTGCTTTACTAACTAAGCTACAGTTTATCACTGCCACCATGTCCCATGTAAGGCTCCCTCGGGATTTGGCAACCATTCCCTGACCTGCCGAATAACACAGTTGCATTATTCCCGTTTTTCCGTATGTCTGCCAGAATGAATCGCTTTTGTCGCATGTCCATTTTTTCTGTCGAGGTAGCGATCGTCAGTCCAGGCTCCTCGATGGCAAACATTGTCCAATTTTTTTTTACAAAATGTTTTCCGACAATGGTGTTCTTACGGGATGCTGTTTTTTCGGGTCCATCAGACGACCAAGATTGTCTGTTGTTCTCTGCAAGAACGCATGGCTGACAAAGGCAATCAGGGCATTCTGTTGATGATGGCTGAGGATGGATAAGGATGTTAGGTGGGGAAACTGGTGTCGTTGCTACGGGAACAACTTCTTTCTCTTTCAGGATTCCAATCCCAATCGTTGTAAGCGAATAAAGCTTGAATCGCCGCTAGTTTCTCTTTGGAAAAGTTGAATAGTGAGAATTTTTGAATGAGAGCATTCTACATCTGCAGGTTACAAAAACAGCTATGAAAGCTAGTAGGACTTATTTAGTCTAATTTTCAAAATATTTAGTTCAGGTAATTATTGCGACTCATAATTTTAGAAAAAAAAAAGGACAAGATACCACAACGTTATCTCTGCGCTCCTGAGCGAGAATGAAGAGGATTTGGGTCGTTCGTGTCGGTTGTAATTGCTATCAAAAATTACGGCTCAGAGTGTCCCAGTTCGATCACTCGGTTCTTACTACTGTCAATCAGAATCGCAGCTAGATTGTCTCTTTTTAATTGACAAGCGGCATGTTTTTGAATCTATCCAGGTATAAATTTCAAAGGAGAGGTGGGCTTAAAAAATCAGTGGGCCAAGATCTCTAACTATGTTTTAATATTGTTCTATTTTATAAAGAATAGACACATTTTTTGAGGCACCACAGAATTATATATTCCCAACTACAAAAATCTGGATAAAGTCTTCTCTTCTCTCTTCTCTGTCGCTCCTCATCTCATCTCGTCTCTCTCTCTCTCTCTTACATCTCTCTCTTCTCTCTCTCTTCATCTCTCTCTCTCTCTCTCTTCTCTCCTTCCCGTGCAGCATGCAGCGTTTTTTCCTTTAGAAATAGAGGAACTCTATAAGAACGTAGATCGGATTTTCTTTACAGCATATCACCTGATACCGACAAGCGTTCAAAGCTGAGCTATTCGACATCGCCTTTTGTCTCGTACGTCCTTGCCGTACAATGTCGCGCATTCATCATTTAACTAGTCTGGTAACTTTTCAAATTTTCGACTCTTTCTCAGAACCGCTGGGCCAAATTCAAACGAAACTTGGTGAAGCAAATCAATCGCCTTAGGGTGAAAGGGCGATTACAAGGTCTTGTCAAATTGAAGGACCAGGACCCCATAACAAAGGGGAGATAGTCCACGAAAATGCAAACAAATACGGGTGGTTGTGTATTTAAAAATTCTTCTTCCAAGAATCCAGCTTGGGCCAGGAAAAGCTTGAAAATTTATGAAACTTCCTGATATAGTGAGATTCAAGTTTTAGTTCAAAATCAATGAAACCCCCGGGGTTACCGATGGGGGCCCCACATAGGGGTTCAAAGTTTTTACACTATGAATTCATATAGGAGAAATCTTTGTAAACCTCTTCTTTTTCAAGAACCGTCGCGGGCCAAGGAAAGCCCTGAATTTATATATCGAAAGCACTTCGTGATATAGTGTGCGCAGCATTATTGGCATAGTGAGTTTATAGTGTTCAAATCTTCACTCCCTCCAGAGGAGGGCTGGGTAATGGGGCCACAAAATAGGGGATTAAAGTTGCCTAAACTATCCTAGCGTTCCTTCCAGTTAGTGAAGCAGTGTTCAGCAAAGCGTGAGCGATGTGGCCCCATTGGCACTCTATGTTTAAAAAGTTTTTAAAATACCTACCAATTCGAATTAAATTCGACTTCGATGTCAAAAGAGGGAAATAAAAAGGGGGGGAAAAGAAAACTTTTGAGCACTTTGATACATTTTGCTTCGACTATCCTCACATTGCTTCCAGAGAGAATTTGCAAAGTGACGTGTCAAATCAAAATTTACAGTTGTAGCGTGTATTTAGTCATTTTCTAGTTCTATGGATGAAAGCTAGCTGCATCAGAAATTTTCTGTAACCTGGACACAGGCCAACGGCGACTTTTGCATGCACTGACTAAACTTAAAAATTTTTCCAAAGACAAAGTTTCGTGCCTCACTATGGTTTACATCATATTAAATTTCTTGAAGTCAGTCTGAATGGTTTTTGTAACCTTACAAAAAAATATCGAATCTTAATGTTAAAAATAGAATCGTATATGTGTTTTTCATATAGTCTACGAATAAAAATCAGTGATATTGTAATAGCTACAAGTTAAACCCGCTCTATCATCAGTATCAATAAATCCATAGATTATGCCTATCAATATAAGATAAATCAAGTGTTTCTACCTAATACTCTATATACAGTATGTACTCTATATAGTGTAGACAGGTATGGCGATGGGGATTTAAGGCATGGGTTTTATTACCATATGTATGAAAGTCGTGACGAGCTTATAAGAATAGTGATACTTGCGTTTTATTGATTGAAAGAACATAGTGAGTGGGGGGAGAGTTTGCATTCATGTAAATGATGAAGAGATACGCTCGTTTTTTTCATCATCGCGTATGAGTGCAAATAACGGCGCTATCTTTGTTGCATCAAAGCTGCCGTAGAGAAAAATAACGCGACCGGGATATGTTTGGTGCACGTCGGATGAGGATTGTGGAGGGCACTGCGTTAGCCCGTTTTTCATCACAAGGTATGATGTCAATAACACGCGTTTTTTTGCATAATCTCCGTTAGAGGAGAAAATATACGCGCGTATTTTTCATCACTCGAAAACGATAAATTAACGCAACCATTTGCTTTTTTTCATCACCGGCAATGGTGCAAATAACGCACTTTTTTTTTTGTCATCATCCCCGTTAGAGGAAAAATACGCGTGTTATATGATCATACCCGGTGAATGTGCAAAAACGTGCATTATTTGCACATTGCATCAATACACTGGTGATGAAAAAAAACGTAACTGAAAAAAATCCTGTAACGGGGATGATGTGCCGTTATTCTGGCATCACCGGTATGATGCAAATAAGTGCGTAAAAATTCAAATAAAAAGCAATAGGAATTAAAAATAAAATGTTTTTCAACATCATACTAATACTGATTTAATTTTAAAATGTCTACATAATTAGTTAAAAAAAATAAATTAAACCTTAAAACAAGACAGTAACCCTGACCGATGTCTGATAATGGAGGTAACCCTGAAAAAAGGGCCATACTAGTGAAATTGGTCAGGTAAACCGCTAGGTACATAAGTAAACATTTAGTATAATCCCTAGGTTAACAGATACATAACATTGACTTATAATTTATACCTCTAATAGAGATGAATGCATAAAAAACGTGCATTTAAAATCAAATCCATCTACCGGTGATGATAAATAAACGTGCGTACCTATATCTTGCATCAGTCCCGAGTGATGAATAAAACTGGGGCGTATTTATCCTCTAATAGAGATGATGAAAAAAGTGCGTTTAAGATTCATCCATACTGGTGTTGAAATACAGTGCCGTATTTTTGGCACATCATCCGAGTGCATGAATAAACACGCGCGTATTTATCTCTAGCAGAGAGATGATTGGCAAAAAAACCGCGCGCGTTTATAAATCATCATTCCGGTGATAGAAAAATAACGTGCTGTCATTTTGCATTCATCTGAAGTGATGAAATAAAACGCGCACTCACATTTATCACTCTAAAGAGATGATTGCAAAAAATCACGCGCGTTTTAAAATCATAGTATTCTACGGTGATACGGAAGCTAACGTGCGATTTTGCATCATCCCGAGTGAATGAATAAGAACGCCCGGTATTCATTCCATAAAACATGTGTCAGTTAGACATTAGATTATAATAACTCATCTGTGTGTATTTTTGCCATCAATGTGAAATGAATGAAAACTTACGCGCATATTTTGCATCAATGTACATGATGAAACATTTACGCCGTATTTTGCATCATGGTTACATGATGAACTTACGCACTTATTTTCATCAAAAAAACTGCGTCCAGCAGTTTATACCTGAAAGTTCCCATTAAAACTCTCACCATTTGATCAAAATGGTTCAGTCCTTTGACCTTTCACGCTGTGGCCAGATTCTTTTTTAGTATCAAGAAAAACCTGAAATGGTTTTCCATGTATTTCAGAGGCTTGCGGTATTTGTTTATATATGAAAAAGTACCACGATTTATTCGGACTCGAGACGAACATACGGAGCACCCATGATTTAATTCTAATATTATTTTAAAACAAAATCAGATGTTAAAAATGTATGAAATGGCTTTAATAATTTAATATAAAAGACATATTTTCCACCGAAACACAGATGCCATGCATGGTGAAAATTTCAGGGTGCAACGCCCCCCCTCCTCCCCCCCTTTCCCCATCAAAATTCGGCTAATGGTAACTTATATCAGAAACTTGGCCATATAGCAACATATGGTGTATTTTTTTTTAATTATTAGTGCTCATAATTTTTTATATGTTAATTGCATCTGATTTATTATCAGGGAACTATCATATCAGTTCTTTTCTGCTGCTTGACGTGTTTTTTTTTTCTGTTTTTGTTTTTTGTTATTCAAAAGAACTCCACAGGGAGCGGGAGATGAGAGGGAACGTTCTGACATAAGTGTGTCCGTAGCTACCTCCAATACCCTATCATAGTCCTAATAATATCTGGGTGCCCTCCTCTAAACTATGAGATTTTGAGAAGTTATCGGAACATCAATCTATGTGGTTTTTCTGTTGGTTTGAAGTAAGGAACGTGGCTGCTAAAAATTCTCCCGACTTTCCTCTTTCACACAGAGGAAAATACTTCCCACAATTCTAGTTTTTTGTACTAATTATTACCAGCCATATGGTATATCATATACTAAAACAGGAAATTCCACCCCCACAAGTCTTCCAGATATGTATTATAAACAGCTGCTACAACTTCACAACTTGTTTTCGTGCCTTTGCCTCGGCTTCAAAACACGATTGACACATATGACGTCACATACCGCAATGACGCCGAAAGACCCTCCAGTGGAAATATGCATATCTTGCTTTAATGCAGTTTTCCGGGGATGTAAAAATACCCACTTAAAACCCATTTTTATATAGAAAAATAATACTTTCACGGTTATTTAAAAACACAACATTTTAAAATATATTTCAAAGAAATAAAAATTATGATAAAAATCCTTTAAAAGCATTGGAACATGTTTTTGAACTAAAAATGTCAAAATTTTAGATTGCCCAATTTTGAAGATGTTTACAATTGCTGCATGACTAAGGTATTTCACCAATGGTCGCAAAAATTTTTAACGTCATTGTGACTTTCCAAGTGAGATACAGCTCTTAGTAGATTCTTTTGTCATGTAAACAAGGCCCGAGCCAATGATTTTTGCTTGATATATTATATTGAATATGCCTACAAACGTTCCATTTAAAAAGCAAGGTTTTTTTCAATTATAGTTCAATTCTAAACACAATAGAACAGTGTCAGTGGTTCTGCACTCAAACATCTCATATTGTTTAACATGATATTTTCAACCGAAACATTGGTTTGGAGAACATAGACTGTACGTAGACCTTTCATAATATTATCGCCGCTCACACTTGTCTAGTTGCCGAGGGGATATAGCCAATTCGCTGCCGTGTGTGGTGTGTTGAGGAACCTTGTGAACAGATAGAGCATAGGGCCATATCATCCATGAAGCAATCTAATCTAAATCCTTCCACAAATGTTGCCCAGCATGGGGAGAGATTTTCAAAGTTCAAAGGTCTAAGGTCTCTATTGTAACTTTTGACTAAAAATTCTTGTTGAACAAGAATAGGAGGATCACAGCATTACAATTCTGAGAATCATAAAAGCCTCCATACAGAAATGTTGCCTGCCATATTGGATAGAGGATACCCTTTGGTGATGCTTCATGTCAAGTCCAAAGGCAACTATTGACTTTTGACTAAAATTCTTGGAACAAAAATAGAGGACAACAGCATTTCATCTGAGAATCGATCAATACTTTCCCAAAAATGTTGTCCCATGGAGAAGGGATGAAACCCTATCGATTTTTATAGGTCAAAAGGTCAAGTCCGACTTTAAAGGGGTCTGATTGCAATGAAAATTGCGATTTTTTGGTAAGAAAAAAACATCTACCAAATGAATGAAGTCCTGAAACATTGACGAAAATACTGGCTTGAATTAACTAGAGATATTAAGCGAAAAACTCCAAATCACATGTATTTGTTTGAAAATAGTCGGGTAAAGCAAATTGGTTTTGAATTGTTTGTTTGGTAGTTTTAAAACGTATTTAAATTTTTTAAGATATATTAAAAATTTAGTGAATCAGTTGAAAGTTTTCAAGTTTAGTATTGGCGGATCAGCATGTAAATATCGTGAATAATATAATTGAATTTGATCGATGTTAGATGTACCTCTTTGGGAACGCGTGGGAAAAGTTACGACCCCATATCTTAACATTTCCCATAGCCATTGAGAATTTTTCCAGCCTTGTGAACATACATACAAGGCAAGTGGCTGAAGCCAGGTGATAATTTGCTTTACTCCATATTTTAATCATTATAATTTATTTCATATTTACGCATTTTTTCTCCTGACTGAAACCAATACGTGTGCCTCTGAAGAATCGATGAAAAACAGATAAAATTTCTGTTGGAGAACTATACTTTTATTTTATTTAACTGTAGGTGCATGAAAAAATATCAGGGTTGCAAATAACCCTCACAATAGTTAGTTTTATTGTGGGTCGACCCAAATTGTGGAAAAAGTCCTCTCGCCACGATGGCGAGTAAAACTTACATTTTAAAATCCGCTCGTTGTTTGACCGCTGCAAATAACGTTTGTTGCGCCGAATGTATTCAACATTTTTATTTCAGAAAATTTTAATGGTGAAAAAGTGGTGGCGTATGTACAGAATTTTGAAATGTTTCTCCTCGGTGAAGCTCAACTTAAGTATTTTAACATGTAGCACACGCCATAGACCTATAGCGAATGTCAATCTCCAGGAAAAATTTACGAGGAACGTAAAATTGGTTGCAAATGTGATACTTTAATAATGTAATATAATAGGAAACTTATCATGTAACAGCCATATTAAAAATTAATCAGATCGAAATTTATATTGTAATGCCGTTGAAAGTGCTTTGCTTGTGTGAATAATAAACGGGTTAGAAATTCAGGTTTAGTGGAAAGGTTTATAGAAAATGCCACCAAAAAACTATCACTATAACTGAAAAGTTTTATGAATTATGATGTAACTGAATTTTGGAAATAAATAATTTCTTTTGAAAACATAATAAATGGTTATATAAATTGTCCAGGCGATAGATACTAGATGCGCATGTTGATATTTTAACCGTGCACTTGTCACTTTAGTTGCAATACATTTAAAATCCCTCATGATCTTTTCCATGCAGGGAAGGTAGAGGTTCACTTTCTGCCTGCTGCAGTCGATTTTTTCATTGGGTCTCAGCAATAATGTGTGGTTACTTTTAACATTTTTGTTGTGCAGTAAGCATAACCATGGTATTTTACCCAATCTGAAGTAGAGCGAAATTTTCGCAATTTTTGGGGTCTGTTTTTGGAAGTTCTTATGCACACATTGAAATATTGAAAAATATCCCCAATGAAAAGGTCTACCTATTCCAAAGCGGCACGTCCCATTTACAGTATATAGAAAGTTGCCCCCCCCTCCTAGGCGGGGTATAAAGTTGATTTATACAGGTTTAGAATGTTCCAAACACAATATCAATGGATTTTGTAACAAATTAAACTTCTATATACGTTGCCAAAGATGCAATACAAAAATGCAGGTGCAAACAGGTATAGTGAAAAAATATTTGTTTTTAGGTCACCTGAGTAACTCAGGTACCTATTGGCAATGTGGTCCTTTCGTCCGTCGTCGTGCGTCCGTCTGTCGTCGTCGTCCGTTTAACAATTGAAACATTTTTAACTTCTTGATAAACCACCAGTGCCAATTTCTTTTCAAAATTTGGTATGGAAAACATCTTTGGGGACAAGGGGGCAACATAAGATTGGTAGTTTCAGGTTGATGACCCTGTGGGCCCTTGGGGGCAGGGCAAAAAACTGCCCAAAAGTGACCAATTTTCAAAAAATCTTCTTTACAACCCGCACATTTCTGAGAGAAACCATGCAATAGTGAATAGTAGAACAAGGAAGGCCTTTTACAAAAATTGTATTTGGTGATCTCACGGGTTAGGGGGTTTTATATCTTAGACCACCAGGGGGGTAAGGGGGGACCCCAATACATGGGGTTTGACGAGTAGTGTTTTATATGTAAAACATTCTGAAAAAGCATCTTTTTCAAAAAAATGCTATTTATAATTAATGTGAAACTAATGAATATATAGAAATGAGCAGCGGAACCTTTTTATTATAATTATACCCCCTGCAACAAGTTGGGAGGGGGGGGGGGGGTGTTGTACTGTGGAATCGGGTTGTCTGTCCTACCGTCTGTAGAAGAATAGTTCCAGACTTTTAGTGTTAAAGCCTTGCCAATATCGTGCATGGGATGGTCTACCCATGGGACAAAAGGGTGTTTCCTATTGAATTTTGGGTCAAAAAGGGCAAAAGGTCAAGCAGCCTGGACAATCGAAAGTAACGATACTTGTGTCCTGGGGCTAAGAGCATTATCACATTCTGCCCTAGGAGTCACTGTATCATACATATGGAAATACTCATGAGGATGAAGTATAGAATGTTCTTTTGGAAATTTGGGGTCAGAAAGGTCTAAGGCAAGCAACTTGGACGATCAAAATAGCTCAATATGGTTTACCGGGTTCTAGAGCATTATCGAGCTTTCTACTAGAGTCACTATATCATCATATTACTAGCTCTGGAAGACCGAAAATGTTCTTTATCGAATTTTGGGTCCAAAGGTCAAGCTCACTGGACATTAAAGTAGTGGTTTTCAATTTAAAAATTTTTGAACAATCTTGTTGAGATTGAAATGATAATCTTCTT
Organism: Ostrea lurida; assembly: GCA_903981925.1. Taxonomy (NCBI): domain Eukaryota; kingdom Metazoa; phylum Mollusca; class Bivalvia; order Ostreida; family Ostreidae; genus Ostrea; species Ostrea lurida. Next base: position 16,226 of record CAJDSM010060482.1, on the reverse strand, counting down.
GTGTATAGAATGGAACCATATGCATATTTTGAAAAGATGTTAGACATGTAATAAAAGACTCCTCCGTATTGAGGACTTAGAATGCAAATATGAGCTCCGCTGTGTTGGCTAAATGAAATACTCAGGTGCCGGATTTTCTTGGTTTTCCCGGTCGGGTATTGTTACATTCTGGTAGACAGCCTGTCGAT
>CAJDSM010060482.1:0-15439 GCA_903981925.1 Ostrea lurida | reverse complement strand
ATGGCAAAGCATTGTCCAATTTTTTTTTACAAAATGTTTTCCGACAATGGCTGTTCTTACGGGATGCTGTTTTCGGTCCATCAGACCACCAAGATTGTCTGTTGTTCTCTGCAAGAACGCATGGCTGACAAAGGCAATCAGGGCATTCTGTTGATGATGGCTGAGGATGGATAAGGATGTTAGGTGGGGAAACTGGTGTCGTTGCTACGGGAACAACTTCTTCTCTTTCAGGATTCCAATCCCAATCGTTGTAAGCGAATAAAGCTTGAATCGCCGCTAGTTTCTCTTTGGAAAGTTGAATAGTGATTTTTGAGGACATTCTCTGCAGGTTACAAAACAGCTATGACTGACTTATGTCTAATTTTCAAATATTTAGTTCAGGTAATTATCGACTCATAATTTAAAAAAAAAACATACCACAACGTTATCTCTGCGCTGCGGTAGATGAAAGGATTTGGCGCGCGTTCGGTTGTAATTGCTATCAAAAAATTACGCTCGAGTGTCCAGTTGACACTCGGCTACACTGTCAATCAGAATCTGAGCTATTGTGAGCCCTCATTTCTTCTATGCTGATTGACAAGCGTACGCATTTTTTTATCTTCCCTGTCCGGTAAATTTCAAGCAGAGAGGTGCGCTTTAAAAATGCGGAACTTTCAAAACGCTGTAAATAACATATTAAGATGGAAATTATCCTACGAAACAAACTGTGTATTTAGCTATCAAGCCTCCAGGCTGTCCAGCACTTCTCTTACAAAATTTAGTGCCTAATTTTTAGGGCAAACTACGGAATATTCCCTAACTACAAATTAAAGCCAGTTTTTACACATTTAAAGTGCAAACTTACCTTTTGACAAATTTTGACACAATTAAGAAAAACTCAACACCACCAAAAACAAAGATGCCCCCGGATTCTCACATGGCCAATGCGAAGGGCAACGTCAGAAAGTCCTAATCAACTTACGCATCAAAAAGTTAAAATGGACCAAATGTTTGAATCCGATATTATCTCTTGCAAAAGCAAAAACGTCAACAAACCTCCAACCAAAAGGGCTCAGCGGGTCAGAAAATGTTAGACAGACGATAAACACGACAACCACAAAACTACAGGCCACAAAGATGTACCAGTAAAAAGGCTGTCATAAGGGAACTACACATGCAAATATGAAAGTCTTATCACTTACCATTCAAAAGATTACGCCAATGCTTAAAATTTGCCTGCAGACACAAACCAAAAACTATATGCCACCCAAGATCGAAGATATTCTGAAGCATAATTTTTTTTTAAGTGGAGAGGGAGGGCCATCTATCCAGCTGTTCATTGGCCTTAACCTTAAAATAGCTTACTAATACACAAGCCTTGACACTGGATCCACTTGGTCAACTGCCTTTTCCAAGTAGTGACAGTAACCTTTCACCCACCACAAACACATAATTACATACATCAATGGCCACCTGCATTACAATACCTACCTAATTTCAAATAAAGAGGATACAGCTCTCTCGAATTACTCAAAAGCTTGAATTCTTTGCGGGATTTTTTCCAGAAGATAATAAAGATGTTGCACCAAATAAGAAATTCTAGGATTCAAAATACAAAAACCCTTTTTTATCATTCAGAAAAAACTAGAACACTGAAAAAGTCAGCCAAGGGCCCGCCTGAGCAATGTTTTAATGTACACAATCTGCACTATGGTGAAAAACAGTTTCAAAATTTCAGTCTTTAAGTAAAATTCACTAGCTTTTTCGAGCTATATAGTGCTTACACAAAATATGACTTGCAAAATCTGTGAATTCATTGAACAAATTGAGATTTTCCCCACAATATTGACCCCTATAAATCAAATTGCCAATATGCACATCGGTTTATAATGGTGAGAACAAGTATGCCAAAATATTCAGCCCTGTGTTATGCTAAAATGTATAGGTTTTGAACGTTTTATAGTGCTTTCACAAAAGAGATTCTTCAAAATGCTGCGATTTTTTATGCCGAAAAATGATGCTTTTTCCATCGATGTTTTCCCCCAAAATACTTGATCTCCCTATTAAGCACCAAATTTCAGTATAGCACACTGCATCTGCAGGAAGGTGGAGAACACAAAGTATGCCAAATTTCAGCTGTGTACAGATGTAGAGCCGTTTTGTGTATTTAATTGGCTCACAAGTTGATTTCTCAAAATACTGCGAATTTCATGCGGAAAAATTAATGTTTCCCCAACAATATTTACCCCTAATACAACCACAAATCATCAATACATGCACAATCATGAGCATGCAGTGGAAGAAAACACACACCAAAGTGAACTGCACCAACCACATCAACACCTTCAATCGTATAGCTACACCAAACCCTGTAAACTAAGGTCTCATATGACGTCTTCCCAACCTACCCCCAAAGCCTACTACAACACCAAACAACATCATGTCTAGAACACCCAACCAACCCAACGGGACAGACGGAAACCGGAACCACGCGTCACAGACAGCCACGCGAAACACCAAGTGAAAACTATAGGGCCACATCTGCTTTGATGCGGGGCTCACCTCATCACATTACAGCAAAAAATCCAACTGCATAAAAAACTTCCACCCCCACATCACCAAGAACTACCAACCACCATGAAATAATACAACCACACACCACCAACACCAACCCACCTAATCAAAATATGATATCAAAAAAAGAAAGTGCTTAAAACCCCAATACCCCCCCACACCATATCATTACAACAAAACTTTCACACGAGTCACGCTCCACAATCGCAACCAAAACGACCAACCAAACCACATATACACAAACCCAATCCCAACAACTACCACACCACACAAGCACCAAACATCTGCCTAACACACCACACACACTCCAATGACGTAAACACACAATCGCAATACAACAAAGCCATTTTACAAAATATAACACATTCAAACAGGACGCTAAAAATGTACACAACCTTGAACATGTACCTGAACCCTGAATTCTAATAAGAAACTAATTTTCAGACCAGCACACCCACCTCCAACACAATCTGTCTAAAGCTGATTCCAGCTTCTTTCTTCAACACTTCTTCCAAATAAGCAAAGTCGGAGTCCAAGCCCGAACACAAAGAACTTCTTCCAAGTGGCGCATCGAACCACAAGATCACTCTGCTGATCAGAGACAGGTTGACTTGTCTACATTCAAAGGGTGCATCGAAAATGCGCTTCTAACAAAGCCCACAAAATATCACTTCTCAACCGCAACAGAGTACACTAACAGTCCATCCACATAGGCACAAACTATAAACGCAGAAGTGACAATACCTACCAAGCCAACACCACTACGACCCGCAATCTCATCGGACCCACCCCAAAAACAACAGGCCAATCTCATTCGGAACGTCACCAACCCCACCACACAAAAAACCCAGAAACAACCAACTAGCACCTCACATGAGGATTACCCACACACCAGCATCTAAAACACACCCACAAAACGAAAAGAGTACAACCTGCTCAACCACTATCAGCTGACAACTACCTAGACCAGACAAAATATATGTCCAACCAGAGTTTAGCCACCACAACCTCATAAGACACACCCACACCAGCCACATAAGTCGACCCCCATGCGACACAAGTCTAGACAAACAATTTAGATACACTGCAGTATGGCGACCCATCCACCCCATAACACACTCGAACAAGTGACCCATCACATACACCACAACTATACCACATAACCGTGGCACAACCTGCCACTCAGCAAGGCAGCAACAAACCACTCCAACATAACCACGTCACACCAACCCTAACACCTACACATACGAATACAACAACAACCAAAAACCCACACCAAACACCCACAACCCACAAGCCACAAACAAACACAACCACACAACCCAACACACACAACAACCACAAACCCCCACTAAACAAACAACAACACAAAAATCGTGACCTAATGAAAACATATCTTAGAACCATCTTTGAGCAACATAACGCGAGAAAACTATATGCAAACTGCAAGATTGCACCCATAGAAGCTTCAACCAACGGAAGACATTAGCCACAAAGCAGCCTTGAAAGGTACACCATCGAATTTGCCGTACAGCACCTGGCAAAACTGCCAACACTACCCTACACTACAGATCGGTACCCCAGATGAAAAACAACCGACTACTATCTAGAGCCCAATAACAAACCACAAACAACCAAACAACACAGGCAACAACGACCAAACACCAGACCACAACACAAAGACTTAGCATCAACAACCAAACAAAACAACCCACACATAAACAAACAAACAAAACGCCAACAGCAACAATTCCTAACACACAACAATAGCTCACCAACATCTATGCTGAAAAGGTTTGAACAGAATTCTCGCTGCATGAAATGCCATGTAGTCCTTCTAATACTCTTGCTCTCACCAAACGAATCTTGAAGAGACCCAAATAAGATCCAATCAAGTGCACTATGACCTTGAAACATCAATAAGAACATCCACTCTCCAAATGAGGCAAACGATTGGTGCGAAGGTTCTCGATGACTCTCACACACTGACAAACGTCCCATGACCAAGCCTAGTTCTTCTTCTATCTGATAATATCCACACAAGCGCTACAAACCACACTGGTGCCTTGACACTTTCCCTTGCACAAATTAATAGACAGGACCACACGGTCAATCACATCCCCTCCTCCCATGGTTCAACAATTTGGCCTGGCAAGGCTTGGCATGATTCTCAGAATGAACTGCTGTGTCCACCTCTATCTTCTTCACCAAGGTTCTACCGGAACACCATCAACAACTCTTCTAAGTCATAGTGACCTTGACCTTTGACCTTGAAAGATCAAATCAGAGATCCATCCTTCTTGCACCAAATGCACCGGCAACAATTTGCTGAAGCAGGTTGATGACTTCTCATTGACAATGAATGCGCCTGCTCCTCTATACTTGTTCACAAGAATTTTATCAATTAGCCTCCATACGTACTATTGCACCCTCAAATATGACCCTGAAAAATCAATGCATATCCATCCTCTCTCCATGCGGCAAACATTGTGGAAGGTTTTGATGATTCTCTGATGAATGCCCGTGATGTCCTTCTATCTTAATATTCACAAGACATATTCTAGTCAATAGAGGACCTTGCACAATCAATAGGAATCATTCCTCTCTCAAATGGGCACGACGATCTTATGTGGAAGCGTTTGACTGACTTCTCTGTACGACATGCCTGCAACTGATCCTCTGAATCTTGAACTTCACAAAGAATTTTAGTCATAGCCACATACCGCATGACCTTGACACCTCTGAAACATCCCAAATAGGGATTCATTCGTCCTCCTATGAGGCAATCAATTTGTACAGCGTAAGGCTTTGCACTGCATCATTTCCTGAACTATAAGCCCCTGCCACCTATCCTATTTAGACTAATTCACCCAAATGCTTCCCGGACACAACACACACAACAATCCGCCCCCGGAGCGATGCTTATTCCCCTCCGCAACCTTGTTGCCAGACGTGAGAATAATACATTATCTGGCTTCTTCAGGACAACTGCCAGCCCCCTACTACAAACCTACTATAGGAAACAAAACCCCCCAACACACCCACCAACAACCCAGCTGACCAGCGATTGTTACTTCTAACAAACTCACGACACCACCAACACACACAACACCCAACAAACCCACACCACACCACCAACCCCTTACATCCACCCAACGAACAAAACAAAAAACAACCATCCTACCGCCGCCGGGACCACTTGATCAAGAAAACTCGTCACACCATAAGACCACCAACGCAACACCCAAAAACCCCACCATCCGCACAAAAAATGCTCAACCCACATGAAAGACTCCTATACCCCCCTCGGAACGCTACAATTAGTAGACATGAAACTCGTGACATGAGTAGTTTGGAGCTTCAAGAAGCCTACCACGACAACTCCCCAAATCCAGTTATTGTCTTTTTAATGCCTAATCTCGGAAGCGGGAAATCATTCGTGAAACATCTGACCTGCTTGTAATCTAATAAAGGGTGCAACAATAGATGCATTACTTTCAATTATTTTTTAAAGCAGAGAGGAAATTCCAGCCACCTCAACATGTGGGGATTTACCGTTTCAATGTTTATGTTTCATCAAGACGTATGAAGATAACAAATTAAAATTTATGTACTGGGTTTATTAATACACTGAATACTTCGTATAATTGGAAATATTTTAGACATAAATAATGTCACCAAGAGAAATATCCTTCCTTACATCATCACTTTAGGTGGGGATCACACAGACCCCAGATATCACTACAATGCAACTATTTACCACTGCTGCCCAGCGCACTCACCCAATTTTACCACATGAATTTATTATCTCAACAAAATTTATTCATAGTCAACATAATTAAGCTGGAATACTTTGCATATTTACTGAGTACAGTGCGATGGCGGAGGAGTAAGGCTCTGGCCGCACTATTGTCAAGATTGAGATGGGCTGCCGACACACTGCTCGACACGACACAATTAGTGTTAATGTTCACGTGTGTACTATTTAAGATTTGACATAGCATCTGATCATATATATATCACTGGTTTCTAATAACCTAACACAAACAATCCACCTCATATCGCACTGTTCGCATTCAAAAAAAACACAACAAACACACCACGTAGCAACCACATCCTACCCTAACTACCATATCACATACACGTCCACATGGCAAATAACCTTAATTAGCGAACAGTAAAATATCCACCCTGGGCAGAATTAATAAACAACAAAATCAAACAAGAGGCCACTGGGCCACATTCGTACTCAACACCCACCTGCAAGCACCACATGCTTCATTCACTAGAAAGAGCCAGTAAAGTAGCAAGCTTATAATCCTGTATTGTGGCCCCATCCAACCTAAGGAGGGGCGGATTGCGCATTCATTACACCAAACTTAAATCTAACTCCACTACTCAGCGAAGCTTTTCAGCATACAATATCCCGTCTGGCTTTCACATGACAGATGATTTTAAAAGAATTTCCCTATATATTTATCAAACTTGGTTTTTTAAAGTGAATGCATTTTTGTGAATTTAATTCGTCTGTACATTTTGGCTGAAACTTCTGCAAAGCCTTACACCCCAGTGATTGCTGGCTGGAGCCGAGGGTGGGATACAGGCATGGTTTTGTAATTGTGTTAGGACAAACACGTTTTTGAAGTCTGCCGGTTGTAGCCAATGGTTGTGGCCTATAAGACATTGGATTAACTTAAAATTTAATCAGCAGGATGGGTCTTAATATTTCATAATAAATTTCAGTCATCTTTTAAACATTTGACGTGAAGCCCGCGATGGTTGATGTTCCATGTGATAGAACGTAAGATTCTTTTAAAGATTAAGCATACAGCCCATTTCATTGGATGGTGAATCTGTCAGCGTTATTACTAGATGTTGGATTTTATGTCATGATACGGTATTCTCGATGTTTTGTGGTATATAAAAAACTTGTTGTATATCAGATCCCTCGCCTTATTGAATGGGAGTCTGTATCTAAATAACACTTTTTTTCTACGATTATTCCTCACCCGCTAGACTTGGGTCTCAATTGGATCTGTAGTTTAAGTATTTTGATAAACTAGAAAACTCTGTTAATTACTTCATCCTGGCTTAATACATTAGTCATACTTCAAGGAGGTAGTTCGGATCGATAGAACAGATAAGCGCTATTCAGAGCTGGTTAAAGAAATGCATCTCCCCCTTTGATTCCTTTTCTAATAAACTATTCCAAGCCTTTTTTCAATGGTATATTGCGACGTTTATCATCATCCTTGATAACATTATGATAGTGATGTCCATTGGTAGGTTATTGGAGAGGGTAACGAATTTGATCCATTTAAAATATTCACGGATTTGGAAAACATCACTCTCATAGGGCGGGTTGTGACCGGTTCAGTAGAGGCATGCATATACTCCTCCATTTCACCTGATCCTTGACTTATCGGTTTTATTTCGGAGGTCCGCTTGTATTTGATCGCCCGTACGTCTTCCGATTTTGTACATATTGTCTCCTTTTCGGCATTGTAGCCATTTACTGATTTTTGAGACCACAAATTAACGGTCTCCGTCTCCCTCTATCGTATTTCAAGCCGTGGTTCTTGAGAAGCAAGATTTTTTTAAAGATTTTCCGACTATAGTATCAGTTTCAGTCAGTCATTATATCTTTTGATCGCGGTGCCATATTTCAATATTACCGTAACCGGCTGCAAATATTGTTTTTGTTTATCCTGAATGTTTAATAACGAACCACACCTTTTATCCGTAATTCTCTGTTCGACTTTGGTTCAATGCACTGCTCGTATTAGGTGTTCGCAGCTATACTCTCGTCCCCATCCCGTGGCCCGGGATCGCCTGTGTAGGGACGCGATCCACTGATCTATGGAGTCCTAGAACAATATTGCTGCATTCCATTTATACTCTGGATATATTTCTACATTATAACTCACAGGAAATGCTGACTCTTTTCGTAGGTCAGAATGCTGACAGCTACAAATTTATTCAAGTTGACCTAAGCGTTTTGATGAATTTTAACTCTCTTCCTTTGCCAATTCGTTCAAGGCTATCCTCTTTCATATGTTTTAAGTGGTAGTTCCATTTACCTATTGTTCGGAGAAGCGACGATATGTTTCTTTAGATAATGTGATGATCAGATTACTGTCTCCCAGTTTGATTCGATACTCCAATGTTATTCACAGTATGCTTTTTTCTAGTTAGCGTATTATGTGGTGAGCCTGCTTTTGTGTTTTGAAGGAAAATTGAAGGTCTCATACCCCATACATTTATATAGACAATTGTAGATGCCAATATGCTTATAGTGTTGCCTCGCTCGCGCCCGTCATTATCCATTACTAGTCCGTATTCGGAATTTTCCGTTTAAAAGGTTCTGACTCATTTGTGCGCCTCTCCCGTTGAATATACCAATCACACTTTGGAATATCTCTCTCTCCCCTTTCTCAAATAGAATTATCTCTCTGAGCTAATCTTTTCGTGGCATATGGCACAGGGATTTGTCTCCGTTACGGTCTATCGGTAGCAATCACAAGACAGGACTTTCGTAACAACGAACTTCAATGCATTTTCCTATCTCACGTGATAGCGTAATGCAATTCTGCATTGATGGGTAACTGCCAAATGCTGTCGTGCCCGTATTTGCAGAACCTCCCCATAACACGCCGATTTTTAGTCGGGCTCAATATAATATAAGACTCTCTTGGACTAAAGCCCAACATACCGATGCACCTAAAAGTGTGTCTATTCTCAATGCTATAATGACGCACTTAATGAAGAATAGTAAGACTGTAGATAATTGTTAAAATTTGTCAGCAGAAGGTTTTGTAGTCGTGACTAACCGGACGTGATCAATGATAAATAGCGATCCCTGATATATATTAACCGCAGTCTTCACACATACTTTAATGTTTCGTATACTTGAATTGATCGCAATTTCGCTACCAGACATGTTCGTGAACCTTCTTGTGATGTCAGCTGTTCTGCTTTGTAGCGGATTCTCCAGCATTTGTTATGCTTTACTCCCAACTGTTCATTCGCTCATAATTTTTCTATATATCGCTATGCGCAGCGTGGGCTAGATTCTCTGCCAGGCCAAGATGACTTTCGGATCTCAATGTGGGAAGCCTAAAAAACCTAAGATACACTATACCATCGACACTTTTCTTCTTCAAAATCAACCTTACATTAGTTTTTTCTCGGTTAATGAAACTGCTACTGTGAAAGCAATGTTATCACTCTATTTGCTCTCATCACTCTGTTTGTTCTTCGGACTCTCGAGTGGGTGATCTATCGAACCAACGTCTTCCATTATTTTTAGGTAGTTAGATGGCTCTTCAAGTTGTCTTAGCGTATCTGCGACTGTGGTGTTGACCTCTCGATGTTATCACTTACGCAAATTTCAGAGCTCATGCTAATGAGGATAGCCCCGCGCTTTGTTAGTCGTGTGGATAACGATTTATTACTATTCAATTGACTTTTGTTTTCAACCTCGTATATTCTTCCTTGTGTCTACTTTGATTTTTTCCTTTTGGTCATCTTTCATAATTTTATTTCTCTTGCTTATTATATATAGTTTTTCGCGCAACTAGTAATCTCAGTTGCGGATGGGTGATAAGGGCTCATCTCGGAAGCTGAGGATATGTTTGGAGAGCATTTTGTGAGAGGTCTGCATAACTTCTCGCGCGGATTCGCTGGTATGATGAGCAGTTTTCGGTCGATTGCGAGTGGTGAGCCCGTCTGGGACTTTCCACCTCTGGTTCTTTGGACACTTTTTACGGCGGTGAACCTAAGTTTTCTTGTTCTTCTCATATTTGTAATCGGTGATAGAATTTAAAGTAGTAATTACGACCTCGACGTAAGCCATAAATGACTCATTGCGGCACCATTCGCTGAATAGTGGACAGAGGTTTCAGGGGAAATGAATCAGCTGGCCCCACGTTACGAGGGTTGCTTCATTTTTTTTTGCTGTGGTTTAGTAGTAGTGATTTTGATACGCTTTATTATCATTGGGGGAATAGTGTTCACGGATGATCCATTGTGAGAGACTGCAAATACGGTCGTAAGGCGGATTCTAGGGGGCCGCTGCGTCGTCACGTAGATCACGGAAGTTTGACTATGTGAAAGAGTGAGTTATATTGAGGGTTCAGTAAGCTCGGGCATTTTAGAATATCTATAAAAAATTTATCGAAGTCGTATTCGTAATGATATCTCTGATAAAACGTATATTTGGGTACATGTCAGTCACCCGAAACGGCAGTGTACGAACTGATTCACAGGTAGGAAAGCGAGAGGGTACCCCATAGTATGAGTTATAGATAACTGTTTCAAAATAACTTATATGTTATTATTTTTTTTTTTGTTTCTCTTTTTATTTTTCTTAATTTTTTTTTTTCGAGCCATAATGTCTATTCGTATAATTTGTTTGTGCATAGCGTGTGTGTGGGCATTATGCTGACGTCTCTTCTGCCTAACATGAAAGAAATGGTTGCCAACGGGAAGGATAGGGACTACAATTTCAGACGATGCAATAGAATATCATTTTGGCAGGCTTAATAGGTCCAAACATGTGTTATACATGAATTACTTATTATTTTTATGACCAGCATTGTAAGACGCCAAAAGTTATTATACTATTAATTGAAGGGATTTTGAATATTATGGGTGAGGGCAATGATAAGTGTTATATAACGAACAATTTTGACTTAACCTCGCGCCGAAGATAGTCAGTTATTTGTTCAGACTCGCATTATAAAAAAGAAACGGTCTTTGCCCCATAGTGTAGAGGGTCCCCTGGAGAATCACCTCAGATCCTCCGTATAAGTTTCATCCGCCTCACTATTTGCATAGGATCTAGCCGAAGCGTTACGGAATAGTCGCGACGCCGCGGGCGGCTTATATGAAGTCATCACACACATAATTATTTACAAATGGCCTTAGCCTGAATTTATTGCTACCGCTGATGTTGATTTTGGGCTTAGCAAGGAGAACCGAGCTGCCGACGAAAATAATGTTTGGCCAATAGGAGTGGACAACGAGATAGACGCAGGAGCTAGATTCGCGACGGCACTTTACCAAACGATCAAGTATCGCGCCCGTGAGCAACCACTCTCTCTCGCCCCGTTTCCTCCACACTACCATTCTAATGGTGTGTAGACAGGGCGACAACTTCACGCTTAAATTCGGTCGCCGTGCTTGTCTATAGGCCAGAGAACGTTTTATGGTTTTTTTAACTTCGGGTCACGGCCGAGTTGCTAACGATGAGACTACTTTTGTACCCCGGGATGAAACACTGATCCATGTGCATCATCAGGGGGTGACTTTGATACGCATTGTTCCGATAATGTCCCATGGCCCCCTAGTTGGCCGGTTCTGCCTCGAGAGTCTGTGGGGAGTAATGGATGTGCAGCAATAACTCAGTTAAATGTAGCAAAGTGCATCTGCCTCTCCAGTGCTAGCATTCTTTTCTAGCCTATTCTCGCTATAAGTCAACACCTATAACTCGTGTTATATTTTTTCTGTTTTTGTGAGGTCATATTTCAGCTTAGTCTGAATATTGAAGATAGGAGATAGCAGGATTCCTACAAATCCGGCTAATATCTGAGTTTTGTGCACTGAACTCAGGCAATAGTAGTATAGTGAAAACTCATACCAAGAGTGCCCCCCCCACAAGCTATTGGCCACCAGGTTTGCTCACCTGCTGGAGCAGCAGCAGAACTTTCCTGAACGTTTCACGTTTATTAATTGAAGAGCGATTCTTGAGTTTTAAGAATGTGTAGACGATAGCCGTAGGCAGGGGAATTTAGAAGTGCTTACGCACTGTGGAAGCTAAATCGATAGACCTAGTGGTTTCTGCGCCCCCCCCCGCGCTCGGCAGTTTAGACCCCCATCTTTCTTGTCCTCTATTAATCCTGCTTAAAGATTCTCAGTTCTTTCGATATGGATGAAAACCTTTCCTCATTTTCATTTTTCTTCGCCCTATGTTCTCTCAAAGGAATGATTGTCTTTGGAGTTTTGCCCCTCTCACGCCCCCCGCGCCTAACAAACACCAACTTTCCACTCCTTTGGGCGTTGTTTTCTTATTGGAAAGAATATTTAGTTATTCCGACTCTCACTTTTTAGTGCTAAAATGGGTCAGTCCTAATCTTCGAACTCTGTTGTGATGTTACTTATAGGTGTTTTTCATTTCTTGTGACATAAGTTCTTTGCCTAACATATAAAAAAATACAAACTTTGCAAAATCACATCGCTTGTCTGCATATCGTGTGTAGGAAGGCGCTCTCATGCTCATCCCGAAATTTAGGACACCCTGGCCAGGGTAATATATTGCATGTACAGATTCGTCTCTCGTACATCATTTGATACTTTTCTTTAACAAAAATGTATAGACGGTTGGTGTGCGTCGTTTCTGCAACAGGTATAATACAGATCGATAAGCGTTGTGCCACAATGTAACACTTTCTAGTTCCTTTAATCAGATTTTAGCCACGATGACCTTTCACCGATAACCTTGCCCAATGGAATATTTGATGGGAAACACTTCGTGTGGATTCCTCAAAATGATCCAACGTCGAGAGCTGTTTTTTCCCAACTGTGGTTCTTTTTCTCTCTTTGGCGATCTCATAGGTTACCCGACACAGAATGTGTGTACGGTTTATTTCCGAAGTGTGTTCTAGACGGTTGAATATGCTATTTTAGTTAATACTTTATATGCTTCATTTCGCGCATTTATTATGATTTTTCACAGTGACATTTTTTCTTAAAGATTTCTGGCAAATACAGATGAGGTACTCAGGACCTTTGATCTGACGTTTATCTCCCCCATATTGTGGGGCTCTAAATAGCACCCTTTTATAGATGATTTTTATTTTCTTAAGAAGCATGAGAATATTGGTGGAAATTATCTTTATTCCCTTAAGTCATTTCTGTTTTGATCACACTTCGTTACTCAGGCCGTTTGAAAAACAGAGTTATATGCTAACATCAAAAGTCGTGTCGTACATGTATTGTTGCCTATATAGTTTTTCTTTTTTTGCATATCTATTAATTTCATCGAGGATCGAATGATTCTGTCAGAACATCATTTAATTGGGTCATCCCTTGATACTATTCAAGTTGTTGTCAAATTCATTTCAGACTTTAACTAGATATCATTCAATGTTGACGGACAAGGAACAGTTAACAAGATAATATTATTCCATGTGTTGGTGATTTTAGCCAAAAAATTCGCGCGGACAAAGGGTGGAGTGTAACACTAGTTGGCTCTAAAAACCGGATTTATAATTGAATTCTCCAGGCGGTATCGGGGAGGAACACCAAGAAACTGTTTGCCTGAGGCCGGCAGGCCGAGGGCAACAGTGTCTTCTTTGAGTCCAGTCCCCGATCGCGTAAGCTGGGTGGACGCCGATCCGGAATAGGCGCTTAATTATTTCAGTATACAGTTTTCCATGGGTTTTGGGGTACAGGTCAAAAAAAAACTTACAAATTGAAAGATTGCACCTAATTTAGTCGCGCGCTTTGATGAGTGCCGGTCTTCCCTGAAAGGATGTTATCTCGCGGATGTCCATTAGATACCAGGTGGGCTCTCGGTTTTATCCGGGGCTGATGAAAGGTCATCACGTCCGGAGCCGACAGGCCTTGTTGAGGCTAAGATGCCAACAGTTATACATTCTCGCGGTTCATCCGCCCCGTACGCGGGAGACAATGGTTCTTAGAGAAAGAATGAATAGTACCCCAATAAATATACCCAATATGGACATTAGATCATAACATTGATTTCTTATTTATCTCTGAACTAAATATTTTTTCTACTATAATGTGAAAGAAAATGATTTCTAGAAATGTCCAATATCTTTAGTGATTGCGGTTTCTACTTAAAAACTCATTTCATTTCACAATTACACTTCAAGTGGACCTAATAATGTGATTTTTTATTATTGGCTGCGTAGAATGACATATGGTCAAATTTTTAATAACATAAGACAACCATGTAATGAAATTTCGCATTGATTATCAACTAAACTATATTTATTTTCACACAAATTAAAACCATTAAAAAATAGAAAAGATTCTAACATTTGATAGTTGGTACTTACTTTACCTATCCGAAATTGTGTCTGACTGGGCAAGCCTCATGGTGTAATTTCAAATCTTGTTGAGTTCGTGTTATCCTAGCTTGGGTATATATAATAAACTCATGTGTTTATGCATTACCATTAACAAAGAACTTCTAACATATTAACTGGACGCTAGTTTTTTTTTCTTGCAGTTCACTATACATGTATCCTAGCATTTAACTACATCATGCCAAGAAGGATGTTTTCGCGCAACTTTACGTTGCGCATGTGTTATGACACAATATGGTATTTTTATATTAGTCTTTAATTTCTGGAAGGACTCAACATTTGTAAGGCAGCCGAGAAAAATTATATTGGGTGTTTAGGGATTCAGAGATATTACACTCAGATAGGAAAAAAAAATTCTTGTTTAACACCTGTATCGTAAAACCATAAATTTAGTAGTCCCCGCTGCCCAAAGGGATCGTGTTATAAACAGTCACAATGCATAAGTACAAATAGTGCAGCCAGCAGTGATTGTACATTTACCAATTCAAATAGACAATTAGGATAATAATTATGGATAGTCTAGGGTTTACTATGCAATACCATCACTTTTATTGTGTTTAACGATTAATATACTAATCACGGTATTGATTTTAAATTTAAGCATTTAACCTTCTAATTATGTTAATGGATAGTTTCTGTAATATACAAAGTACAAGACAATGATCAACATGGCGTTTCAATCAGCTGTCTAACGGTTGCATTTATCATAAATATCTATATTACCATAAACGATCTAATAATTTACATGCCGTAAATCATTCTCTTCCTTTTCT
>CAJDSM010060474.1:1685-18422 GCA_903981925.1 Ostrea lurida | reverse complement strand
TTCTCTTCCCGCGCAATGGTTTGGTTTATTTTTCTTATCCACTAGAATCTGTCATAAAAATTAAGCAAGGCAACAATATTGCAATGGAAAACCAAATACATTGTTTTGTACCATCCTCTCCTTGGTTTTCATTATACTGTATATTGTCCGTTGTTATACATATAGAGAGAAGAGGATCGAAAATGTAGAAATGATTAAATAATATAATCTCTCAGATAATGGATTACATCAACAATATCATCGCAGCATCTCACGATTTTTTGCGGTACATTTCATTTTAGTTAAATATTTTTGTACAACATAATTAGAGGAATGAGCTATAAAATATTATACATTTGAACTCTCAATTCCGGTGAGGTTCAGTTCAACAATTTGAACAACTGATAATATATGTATTATTTTTGATGTTAAGGGTGCTTTGTCAGCATATTACAAAGTCCCTTTACAACAGTTATTACATATTTTGATAGAAAGAAAAGTTCAAAATTGGTCTAATAGTCTATCATAATTTTTTTTTAATTTTATTAAAAGTGCCTAATGGTATGCATAAATAATTGAATGATATTTTACATTTTTTAAATAATTTGATATTTTGTGAAAATTTACTCGATCGCCGAAATTGTTCCCTAATGACTGTTTTTATAATAATATGAATGCCCCGCTTCTCATTCTCTTTTAAATGCGAAATGTCTGCAGTGAAACATCTCCTAAGCTCTTGGTCCTTCACGGGATGCGTGGAGGAAACTTGAAGTACGAAGTAAGGCTGGATAAATAACCTGAGAAAAAGACATACAACTTTCGGTTCTATATCCAAGTAGACTGAGGACTCTTCCAAGTTTTCAAAAAGGTAGGAGAAAGAAATCCCTAAAAACTCAGCGGAAGAGGACATACCTTAAGGAGTTCAGTCGAGGTAACACAGAATGTATACTTTAAGCACAACATGTATAATCAGAGATTATTATATTTCCCATTATCAGTTCTACAATGAATAATACAATATTAATCTTAAATTATGACTATATTTTTGCGAGAGCTTTACATATGGATCTCAAGAAATACCTCCACAACAACATAATGACTCAGGGTCTATAATATCTCACAATGAATATTCAATGGAGTTATTTATTACTCAGAGTACTGCCCGCAATCATCACAGGATTTTATTTGAAATACTTTCTCAAAGATCTCCAAGAAAGTTTGTCTGATGAAACTACAAAGCGCAATCCTATACGCTTAGGATAAAAACGATCAAGTAACTATAAAAGAGGCACAGCACTCCGAAGTCCACAAATTCAAGTTATTACAAATAAAAATGCGTGCATGGAACAAAAAAATTATAATGACATAAATTGTGCAGTGGAGCCTCTACACACAAGTTATGAAACATTGAAACAATAAGACATGGGCTCGTGAACCCTAAACAACTTTATGTATCTTATTGGTGTCTCGAAATATTCATATTTGCGCTCGAATAGACGTTTAAAGCTTTCACCGATTAATAGCTATGGAGACGAAATAGACACGTTATGCGAATTTGCAAACAATATCTAAATGCATGAGGAGATAATAGGAGGATTATTTACAAAAATTTATGGCGATAAAAAACACCTAGGATAGGCAAAATCGGAAAACCGAAGTAGATTACAGTCTCTCTATGAATTGTCCTCTTCTCGCATAAGCAGAACACACCTCCCCGGGGTCCCCCCGGGGGAATTCAGTAAGTGTTACTCTGTTCCCCTCCCCAAAGCGCCTGGTTAAGTCAATATGTCGATTTCAAGAAAGAAATCACTATTCAAAACATAAAAAGATGGGGAAAGATTTTTACTAAATTTGTTTTATACCATTATCTTCTTCCGTTCATATAAATAATATGTTTTCGCCCCATAATTTTTCGGGGTTAACCACTCTAACTATTGTATTGAAAAATACCTATAGGGGTTCATTGGTAATTAGTCGACTTGCTTTTTTTGTGCGACTGATTTTTTAGCCCACCCTGACTGGAGAGAAAATTGCTTTGGAGAAGGACTCCCTTTCATGTGACTAATGGTACCCTGCCTTCTCATTTCCCGCGTTTTCAAAAGGAGGAATTCGAGAAATGTCATGATACACGAGCGAGAGCTCCTCACAGCTACAGCGGTTCAGCTTTACCTGCGGGGGTTGTTTCAGATAAAAGTTGGCTTTTCCTCCTAGGTGCAGTGCCTCTGAGGTGCGACTATCTATTTCGGGAGTACCTGATCTTTTCGGCGGAGGAACGGCAGTGAATTTGCACGTTGTCGGTTGATTATGGGTTTATCAGGATTACATGAACTCCTAGCCTAATCGATCGGACCCACTTGCCATTAAATTGACTTTAAGATGGTGAAACATGGGGCAGACTACATCGCTTACGGCCCCTGAATGCAGAAACGTCTAAATCTCTTGTCTATTGGTTTTGTCGTTTGAGAGGGGGTCCCAGGAAACTGCCAGTCAGGAGTCAGAAGTGTAGTCTGTAGTCAGCGAAGAAGGGACATAGCGCAGTACAACAAGAACATAGTGCCCTTTTGAGATAAGAATTCCTCTTCACAAGAAAAATTAATTCGCCAATAATATAAAAATTTTACATTTTTTTCAAAATCACCAACCGTTTCCCCCTACACAATTTACAGAGCGGCTTGAACTTGCTGATAACGCCCGAACTTTTCGATTTTGTCTCCGAATAGTTTTTTTCTCTATCTCTCTTGCCCAAGTCGGAGACTACAGTTCCCGTCGCTCCCAAATTTTAGAGTTTCCCCACTTTTCCTTGGCCCTCCTTACTTAGACTAAGTTGAAGCAAATTTACTCTCGATCCTCTTGTCGCGGGATGACGTTCGTTTCCCTCTTCGTATTTATTTTATTTTTAAGCTCTCTCCTCCGAAGACTGTGGCTTCCGAATCTCATCTGATTAGTTGTGGGGGAATCATATTTTAGAATCCTTCTCGTAACTATACTATTTATTTGTTCCATTCGGCCCTCTCCCATTTTGCCCCCGCCCCTCACTCTCGAATCTTTTTCGGTTCACCAGTATTGGTTTCGTTATTATGTATCATCACAAATATTACTATTCAAACAAATGTGTTCCGTTAATTATCTCTCCTGCGTATATCGCCGCTTTGACTCCTCAGCCCCTGGCCGGGACAGCCCGAGGGAGTCGCCCGCCTCGGCGAAGGCAATTAAAAGGTTCTACACACGGAACGGCCGCCTCGTGTTTGCATTTTTGTATAGTTTAATTAATTTGTTAACGTTTTGGACTACAGGTGAGAGGCAGTTTCTGATTTTATAGAACTTCAGTATAACTACCAAAATTGGTCAATTCTGTAAACTCCCAACCATATTAGTTATGTGCTTGCATTAAGTGTTTCTTCCCGAGATATACCATCCCAAACTCTCTCGACTACTCTGGATTTTGTATGTTTATATAAATTTTTATGATTTGTTTTTGTTCCGATGATCGGCGAAGTTTCTAAAAAAGTATAATGGCAAGATTGGTTTATTATGAGGGTTTTTTTATGAGACGAACAGTGGTCTCTTTTAATAGTGAAGAAAATAGATTTGATTGTTGATATTACATTTTGTTATTCGATATTGGGTTGGGTTTATAAATTATAAAATAATCAAACCCTCCTTGGAAAAATTCTACTTATGATTCTTACGGTACGAAAGTATGAGAAACAAAATTTAAAGATATACTAACGTGAAGATAT
Organism: Ostrea lurida; assembly: GCA_903981925.1. Lineage (NCBI taxonomy): Eukaryota > Metazoa > Mollusca > Bivalvia > Ostreida > Ostreidae > Ostrea > Ostrea lurida. The sequence continues at coordinate 14,703 of CAJDSM010060474.1, read as the reverse complement.
ATCAAAAATCTAACTTTTTGTGTATTTTTATTTTTTATTTTATGCACGATAAAGTTCATAGTCCCAATTATTTTTTTTGGGGAGTTACTATTTAGTTCCTTATTATATAGAATTGTGGATATTTATTTCTCATTGGATAACTTAATTTTTGAGATAACTTATAATAAATATTTCTGCTTATTTTATCCATTGGGGGTCTTAATTATAGTGTAAACTATATAATTTCCCTTTTGTGGGGTTTTATTTTTTTAAAACCCCTCTCGATCTTGACTTCCCGTTAATAGTAGTTCCTCTTTCTTTTTATATGCTTGTTTTTGTTTTTTTTTTTCTCCCTTCCTTCTCGTAATAACCAACTTTTGGTGTGTCTCCTCTCCCTCCTTCCCCCCGGTTTTGATCCCTGAATGGTTTTTTTTTTGGTTTTTCACAAAGTTTTTTTTTATCCTTTGAGGGGAATTTAAAATAACAAAACATCCCCAGCCCCCCCTCGTTACATTATGATCTTCTCGCATTCGATACAAGTACATACTTTCCCCCGGCCCCCCTCACCCGTGTCCAGAACCGATCTGGATGGAAAAACGCCCGAAGGGAAAAATCCGTACGGGGGATGTTTTTCCCAAACACATTTTCACAAAGTGAAATAATTACCGGATTAACCGAACCAAATTCTCCGACCCCTCCTCCAAAGAAGTACACCGGGATTTCCAAATACTCTAAAACCATTCGGATGTATCTCTTTTTCGATGTCGCTGTTTTCCCAATTCGACCAGCTCAATTAATTTTTTGTCTTTTGTGCTCCCTCTTGAACAATTTACCTCTCAAATTTTACGAAAAAAGAAAGATATAATAGCGCCTCGAAAAACAGAATTGGTCAAATCATGCCCCTGATGCAGTGTAATTAAATATACAGGGCCCCACGTTCAGACCAATTTATTAATTTGTGGATTAACTATTTTCAAACATTATTAAAATTTTCTGTAATATATATTTACATTTGCTGCTAGGAGAATGATATCAGAGGGTGACACAATTTTTGACAGGTTCAAGTGTTTTTTCCTCTCCTGTGGCAGCCCATCTATGAAACCACAAAAAGCTCATTTATTGCTTTAAATGGTCTTGAAATAAATATGACAAAGAGGCACCCCTGCCCCTTATGCATATTCATTCGCTGTTTAATTTTGAGACAACCCTACAGGGGGATATATTCGAGGATCCACTTTTTTCTAAATACACCACATTCTATCCATAAACAGTCAGAAATGCATTCACATCCATGGAATATCAGGTGAGCTGGGGAAGAACTTTGGAGAAAAAAACAACGAAACTAAACCACTTTGGTCCCCCAATAAAAGATTTTGTTATTGAGATATGTTGTTTTTCCAATTTGGTTCCCCATCAATAATACACTTAGTTAGGCATGCGGTACAGATATGAATGTTCGTTAAGAAAGAATGATGTTAATTCTATTTACAATACCATTTTTTCCCTGTTTCCCCTTAATGGGTCTCTAGCCGCTGGGTAGACTACACCGTATCCTGACTAAAAAATTGGGGGGTTCTTGTGTGGTCACAAAACTGTGGTTATCCAGTATTTCAATCGCTGGGATTGTTTGTGCCTCAACATGAGGTTTGGTTGGTTCCATGCCCTGCCAAAAAAAGAAAAAGGAGAAGACAAGGGACTATTTTAGTTGAGGACAAGTCCAAACCAAACTTCGGCCCTTTGGGGGTTCTCCTGGCCTCTACATTCTTATTCCTTAAACCAAAGGCTTAATTAAAAATAAAAACAAAGAATTTTATGGACAGTATTTAATCGAATAATATACGTTGGGAAATCCTCGCAACACCCAAGGTATCAGCAAGATTCTAGGTGATGACTCATTTTTATCATAGAGCTTTTTGAAATTGTCCGCGTCGTGCCGATTGGTGTCCCCGTACGTTTAATCTTTTAATTCAAAAAATATTCTATTACTTGTCTTCACGTAATTTTTAAAGATGATGTAGATAAGCAAAAAAATAAAAGGGGCGTAAAAAAAAAAAGGTCATTCCCATATCCGTATTTCAATTGGGTAAGTAAGTGGATAAAAATGATGATACATCTTCCCAATCTTTGTTTTAATTAACAAGGTTATCTCCAAAAAACAAAGATGTCACACTTTCATAAATACAAAATTGTTTCTATGTACTTTGATTTAGACACTGAGAAACCAAGCCTTTTGACAGATATAATGAGGACTCTGCAGATAGTTGAGGAAAAATCTAAAGAGATTAGTTGGTTGGGCGATTAACCATTCATATCCTTTGACATATTGCCCAGGGTTATTCGAGGATATTTCCACCGGTTTGAGATTCTTCAGTTCTAACTGTTCCATTTTCCTGATATTGGAAATTATTTCCCAGTTTTCTGGTGTATAAATTTTCAATTTATTTATGGTTTAAAAATATTTAACGACCGGGAATTTTTGTGAAAAGTTAAGGTCCTTCATGATAAAAATTGAAGATTAACAATTATACATGAATTTGATGTTGAAGAGATCAGAGATGTTGTCGGTTGCCGTCCATGAAACTCTGACTCTCTCCAGCTTTCCCCTTAGTGATAATATGCTGGGTAAGCACTATTGGGCATTTATCATTGTTTTCCCGCCGTGGTATTATACTACCCCCCTGTCCATTGAGGTTGACTAATAGCTCCCTCCTTTTGTCCTAAAGACATAGAATCAAGAGTGTGGGATTGAATTTATTCTTGATTCCAGTTATGTAAGCAATACCTTTCTGTTTGTATGATTTTGTGTTAGATGTATCAGAAGTTGTGTCCCTCCTAAGCTCCACTCCCTTTGTTTTGGTTTTTGTTTTTTTTAGATGCATATCTAGGGGGGACGTAATTGTATTATATTATCTTCTTTTCCCTGTTATTTAGAAAGGTATAATGATTGGTTAGATATCTCGTCTAGCCCCATTGTGCACCCAAGCAGCTTGTGGTCTAATTACTGTTTGTTCTCGTAATTTGATAGAAAATGAACGCTATATACAAAGAAAGTGTATGTTATGTTTTTTAAATGTTTACTAAATTGTTATTTAATGTTAGTTGTTTTGATTTGTATAATGTGAAAAGATTTTTTTGTATAAATTTTAAAAAACCAAATAATCCGCCTGAGATTTCCCGGATGTACTGCTGTTAATGTTTCCAAGGTTTTTTTGTTGTTTTACCTATAAAAAGAACCTAAATATCAAAGAAGTAGGAAGAGTAGTATAAGTATAACATGGATAAATTAAATCGCCCATATTTGTTTGTGTAGATGTATCTAGGGGTAAGTTGATGAACTCTCATTATTTAATATGGGGGTTTAGTAAATTCTATTAAAATAGAATGAGCAAATCATGATGTTTTATGATTTGGTTACTGTTTGTTTGTTTTTTTTGTTTGTCAGATTAGTGATTTCAGAGCTTTTTGTTTTTTTTTTCATTCTGTCACGTGAAAATTCCTTAGACACCTAATAGTTCGTCACCTCCCCCTCTTGTATGTACCTTTCTCGGACTAGTAATATAATAGGAGATCCTTGAATTCTTTTGCAAACACTCTTCTTCCTCCTGCCCAGAGTTGGCGCCCCCCTCGCGCGTCCCTTTAGTGAAGACTTTTTACAATTATTTGTAGTAAAAATAATGGAACGGTAGAAGGGGCTTTGGTGATCGTTCGCCCCAAACCAAATATAGCCCCCCGCCTATTTCGACATAGTTTGTCTGGCTACGTTTTTTAATTGGTTCTTCCCTCCAAGGCTAAGGGGGGGGATTCTCCCTAGTCGCAGTGTCGCCGAAGGGCAAACGTTGATTTTTATGGCTTCTTTGTGCTTATACCTACAATCCAGGAGTAAACGATGTATGCCCTTTGAACAAAATGTGAGCCCAAAATCTAACACACCACTTCCTCCTATCTGTTACATTTGAAGTTAATTTTCATGATGCAGATAAAATCTCCACTCGTATTATTTACCTTTTAGGGTGGCGCAATCTTTTTTTAATTTATTTTACCTCTTCTTTCAAATACATGCCCGAGTAGGCCAACCCACCACCCGAAAGTTGGGATCTCACCTGGCCCCAGGGGTATTCAAACTTGGTCAATTGTTTCTTAAAAATTAATGATATTCCGCATTTTTTTTACCTGTCTCTCTAATAGCAAGAATATTTTTTTGAAAAAAGAAACCAAGTCTCCGAATTCCTATTTCCTGGTCCAAGTAAGAAAATTTTAAATCCGCTGTGTTCAGTTACATGTTTTTGTTCCGCCTGATAATTGTTCCCCCGCTTGTCATTTTCATTAGTTGGGATTCCCCTGCCTCTACAGAAAACACTAATAATCGGGAAACAGTGTTATATAAAAATCTAGGTGCACAACCAGCCCTCTGGTGAGAAGAAAGGATTTATTCAGATACATGTCAGGAGGACACTCTTTACATGGCCTGTTCGAGGAGACAAATGTTTTGTGTATAATAGGCAAGTGTGGTCTCCTAGATAGGCGCTCCTTTTATTTTGTTGATTGTGCGATTCCAAATTTTAGGCAAGTTGTTTAGTATGGAAGAAGCTGTGGATCGGGACATGCATCTTTCAAAGACCAACGGCATCTGGTCAACGCCCGGGGCAGGCCCCACCTCTTTTCTGTCTGTGGTGAGGAGTGGGTGTACCTTAGTGTAACATATTCATGGATTTCTGTTGTATGGTAAGTTTGTTTGCCTGGAATAGGAACTTTGCATTTCTAATGTTGATTTCCAGCCGAGGCATGGGCAATGTTTTCAATAGTTAATAAGTCTAGGTTTGTGAAAGTATTTAAAGCTTAGCGACGAATTTTTGTCTAAGGTTGAACCATTTTTTGGGAAGAAGGGCTTAACTTAAATATCAATTTCCGATTGTTTGTGTGTAGTATGGTTGCCTGTCCATAGTGTTTTTCATTGTCACAGGATTCCATGCCAATAGGTTAGAATTGTAAGTAATAGTATATCCAGCCTCATGTTGTATGGTTTAGGATTGGAGAGGATTGTCTTTCAGAGACGCTTTTGTCAAGGAACACCATGTTTTTTGGGCGGGGGAGGGGGGGTTGGACTTAACTTTAAATTGGGTTTTGTCGTTATAGCAATATTGTTCTGCTTCTGGGACTAGCCGCTTTTCCAACTTTTGTTGCGATTGAAATAAAACCCAGGAAGTCCTCGCTCTATTAGTTGTAAAGATAGTAAAGCTTCGTATAATGGGAATTTGACATATTCATTCCGGGTTTTTTGTTTCAACGAAGTTTTTTTTATTGTACTTATATAGTGGGGACATGGTGTGGGTATGGTGAGGACGCTCTCACTCAGGTTTTCTTCTGAATTTTACAGTATTATAGTTTTACTCTTGTTTATATATTTTTCAAGTGTATGTTCCAGTTTATGCTCTTTATCAGTTGACTTACGTTACATTTTATAGTTTATTTATTAAGAATCATCCGTCGATCTGTAATAATGACATAGTATAGAACAAATATTCTCTTTGAAAGGCTGTATGTGTGGTTTTTAAGGTATTGAGGACCATGTATAATTTCACGAAGTAATGCCTCCTTGTAAAAGAGTCTGTCTATCAAAGTTTTATATATTGAAATCACTCTGAATATCAGTTTTGACATACTTTCTTTAATGTCTTCTACATCGATTGGACAGATATCAAGTTGCACAACTGTTACGCGGGGAGATGATTATCTATGGAACAAGCCACGAGAAGGTAGAATGGAAGCTAATGGCGCCGAACATGGACTATGGCTATGTTTAGTTAAATGTATTTTAATTATTGTATGAATCACGAAAACTGCCAAGGTAGGGACTTGACTAACCAAAGATGTTATAAATAGCACAGTACATATTACTCCTTGTAATAGAAAATAGCAACAGTGCAATCATACTGTATTGTTTTGTAGAGCAAGCCCTACTAGTCAGTTTGGTAATGTTTATCGATCCTGGACAATATATTATCATTTAAAACAACGCAGAATATAAAAAAACCTTAGGAATGATTTAGTAAGAGTTCGATTAAAGGGCTGAGGTCCTTTGGTGCTGTACTACATTTTAATATGCCCCCATTTATAGTGGATTTATTTTTCTGTCTCTGTCATCGTCCCTTCTAAATTGTAAATATTATATACCTCGCTATACTTGTTGAAATTGTAAGTTGACTGACGGGCTTTCGAATTTATTAACTCACAGATGTTATAGTTCCTTATGAATAAATGAACTTTAATCCGTGGGTATACCAAAAATTGATGCTTCTCCTTGCGTACCCCCCCCCCAATCTAGACCTTGATTCAACACTGCTCTATGGCATTCCTTAGAACTATTTCAAATATCCAATTTAAAACTTTTAACCTGGCTATTTTGAAAAAATATTTGGTTAATGGTAGATGTTTACGTATGGGCTTGCGTGAGGTATTGATTGCTCCTCAACAATGTTATTGTCTTTCTGCTTATTGACATAATGGAATATATCCTTGTGGTCCCTCCCGGGCTGCTGGAGTTCAGTCTTTATACAATTTTTTTTGTGACTCTCATAACCAGAAACCTTGGATACTCTTCGAATGTATTTAATTGTATGGGCTAACGGTCTGCAATTTCAAAAAGCTCTTTTAACCCCTCAATAACGTTTGTTTTATGTCTTTTATTTTTTATTTATCTTTCTTTTAGTACCCTGAAGACCTGATAAGAGTAATCTGTTATGACTAAAAATGGCCCAATATTAAAATTTTTTTAAGAATTAGGGAAGCCGAGGCCTTTGTATTGAATTTATCAATTGGTTACAACATATCGATTATAATCGATATACCCGCTTATTAGACAAGCATCCATCTTGTTGTTTATCTCTGATCTACCCCACCAAATCTTGAACTGAATCCCTTTGACCTGATTGAAATTTTGAAACATCTTTAAATCCTATTACCACATGTTAAAAACTCTGTTAACATTTGGCCATTATCCACAAGCTATATTGTAAAAATGGTAAGGTTATATGACCTTTCATATTTCCTATGCCAAATAAATTCTGGATGAACTAATGTTTGCCACTCACTTTCCATGCTGGGGTGTGTATGTGGGAATTATTTTCTGTTCTATGGGAGCCATTTTTTTTATAAAGGATTAGTGTACTCCTAAAAAATACTAAAACCACAATCCCATTTAGATTTTTCCTTGTTGTTTGTTTTAAGGTGGGGAAAAGAGCGCGCGCCCTCTTTCTTTTTTTGCTTTATTTTCTCTCCGATATATTGTATTTTCATTTGTGAAAAGCATATGTGGATAAAGTTGGGAAATAACTTAAGTTTTTTTTTTATATTGCAGTCGTTTTTTTTATGATTTAAGCAGGCCTCTACAAGGTTTTGTATATTAAATGGAGAAAAAATAATATTTATTGGAATCTTATTTTTTGAAGAACTGACACAAAAGAAACAATGAGTGGTAAATTTTCTAAACTATTATATGAATTTATTAGACCAAGACCTACCCTGGATATATATGAAACATATCATAACACACTTAACATTGAGTTGTTAGCATCTCCAAGAACAGGAAATCATATAACCACTTTTTCGGTCATATTCGTAGTTACTGATAGTTTCTAAAGGTGGGGAGTTTAATTGGGGTGATGGATATTCATAAACATGGGTGCCCCTCGTATGTTGTGATGCAATTATTATTTCCTGGACAAAACTAATCAGTAAAGGGTGTATTTTTGGTTTTTTCCACAAATGATTTTGCCCAATTTTCATTTCTTGGTCTCCCCAATTCGTACTCTTGGTTGTATTTGGCCTTTCTGCCCTATTTCTTGGCAGATTTATGCCAGGTGTGCTCGCCCGCCGCGTAATTCCTTTCGCTTTCTTTGCTTGAGTCCTGACGAAGCTTCGGCTTTCCTTACTTTTAACTTTGGGGTGGGTCGGTAACGTAGTGGTATGATAAGTAGATTGCTGATCGGTCATTGTTCTTAGCAGTCGCTTCGTTGTTCTTGAAATGAAACTCTCTCCGCGATTAGACGTAAACACCCAACTCGAACTACACAGCCCGCATTATCTGTCCTGTGTTCCTCCGCATGCAGAGCGTTTGTTGGGGCGCTTGACTGTGTGTGGTTATTCTTTGAAGCATTATCCGACTTGGTACCTTTTCCCCCCCCATATTGTTTTTTTTTCTGAGAAGTAAACGATTGATGCCGACAGACCCAGGCCGTACCAGTTTGATATCATGGATAAACTAAGCTGTCCATATTTGGCCTTCTGTAAGTAGAGTTAGCGATTTGGGGCCAATTTTACAACTTAACATGAAATAGTTATGCAGTGATGAGGCGCAGGGTCCGATGTTCTGCAATATATGTTTTCTATGCCAAACCAAAGAGTTGAAAAGGGAGGCCAAGGGGAATAAATCTTTCTCTTATACAAAGGGGGACCAGAGAGATTAAACAAATAATTGCCTGTGTGGCCATTCCCTAATTTTTTATGGGACTGGAGCTAAAAATGGCCTTGGGGCTGATCAACCTCCTGACCCTGCCCCCCCATTGCTGTTATTAGTAGGATTGGACCAAAATCTGACGTCAAGAGAGCCCAGTAATCATCTTGGATTTCTTAGAGTTGGGTTTCTTTTACTCTGGGGACACCGCATTTACGAGCAATGGTAATTGTAACGATGAACGTTTCTTGCAAAAATAAACTTCAAAAGATTTATTCTCGGACAAGAGAATCAAAAATACCTACTTTTTGTCACTCCTACTGGAGAGGGGGGGGGGGGGGGGGGGAGCGCCCGAACGGGTGGGGGGAATGAAAGTTATGCTCGGTTTTAGATCTATATTGTATGGTACACAAAACATTCTCCAAGAAACTATAAAGACAAATAATAATAAACTAAACTCCTTGATAAGTATGAAAAAAAAATTGGGATGGGAAACAAGAAGCATATCATAATCAATGGATAATCTACTCATTATTAGGCCTGATTGATTGAATTATTCACAAACGCGAGAAATCAGAAGGTTTGATCCACGTTGGCAGTGGTCTCCACATACGAGTGGGTAGGGGGGTGGGGCCGAAAAATTAAATAATACTCCAGGCCCCTTAGAAACAGATTTGGGAAATTATGCTGATCGTGCTAGATGGGTTGAAAGGGGTCAAAAACCACTGAGAAACCACATTTTCTAATAGAAACCATAATATTATATAAATATAAAAAACGTAAATTATCGCAACCACATATAAGAGCTTTCTATGATTTACATGATGCATATAATATGACGGTTCATGAAATAACACCGGTAGTAGAGGCACAGAGTGCTTATAACTTGGATATATGTTGGACGAAGAAGTATAAGACACTAACAGCCTGTTTACTTTTTTAGTAATTTGAAGAGACCATATGAGTCGGAGAGGAAAATATAAATGGGTATAGAGTCAATATTATCTGATGGTCCGGCAATAGCTTATGCAATTCCACAACGCCCACCTGAAAGCGCTTATCTTTCGAAGTATTAACTTTAATTTGAGCTCTACTTGCAAGTGGAAGTTCCAGCAGTTCCTGCGTTGATTGCCAACTTCATTTCAATATCTGAACTAAGCCTCCAGACGTCTGGGAGGGCTGCAGCGAGACTGTGCTCTTATTTTTACTAAGTATTAGCTCCAGATTTCACCATGGAATATGACCAAATAAATATGGGCAAAGTCTGCAATTTCTCTTTTTCTCTTGCCCCAGGATCCTTATGCTATGGTTTGATATGTAATACTTGATCGTGAGAAATGAACCACAGAAGCAAGCTCATATTGTTCCCAAGCAATATCTAACAGAATGGTTTTCAATTCTCATTTATAGTCTCGTTAATTATCTTCTCAAAATTTTAGGAGCAAACCCTTGGATTTGTTACATGGTTCATAAAATAAATATTATAAATGACTAAAAACCCTGAAACTTTTAATGTTTATTCCGGGCCGCGGGGGGGGGGCTCGTGGTATGATATAGAAATCACTATTTTCCCCCCTCGCCTCCCATGTCACCAACTTTCCGGTGCTAGATCATATCAGAGCATTTTTTTGTGTCCCCACATATGTTGTTGGTTAACCTTTTGTTTTCATATTCTCTTTCTGATTAGGTAGGTTCATACCATAATTTAGGAAATCACCGCCATGGCTAAGTGGTGTACTGGCTGATGAAATAAGTTTTCGTAACTATTCTATCCTTTCATTTGTTAATGACTCAACTAAGACTTTGACCTCTTGGGTTCAAAACTGTCGTTTTACTTTTACTATGAATTTTAGGTGTTCAGAGCTTTAAGGTTCTTTTGTCATGGGGCGTGTTTCTTTTCTTAGAGGTTCCACAGTCAGCCTCTCGGCCACCTGGTCGCACATCCTTCTACCCCGGCTTTTGTGCACGATGTTGTCATGTACTTCTGTTTTTTCCGACTGCTTCTAGTGGTGTGCTGATTCGGTGTACCCGGCTCTTTAACACTTGTGCATTAGCCGTAGTGCCATGGTGCCATTGTTGGTGTTAGGGTGCAATCAGTAATGTAACGTTGTCCTCATTATTTTTTGGGGTGGCGTGTTCTTTTTTTATGATCTTGTTTTTCTGTGGCCGTCAAGGTCAAAGGTGTAAGTTTCTGAACTTGTGATTTTTGAGCTTGGTTTGTGGTTGTAATTCACTCCAATTCGGGGACTTCGTTCGTTGCAACCGCTACATTGATTGGCTTTTGGATTTCTCGATGGTCATGGCTTTGTCCCAAGGGTGGGGTCCTTATCGAGCAGCATGGATTGTTGTACGGGCGCCTTCTTCTTTGTTTAAATACACTTTCAGTGACTCGAATTGAGGCATTGAGAAGTATGTGGCCCCTGGCGGGTGGGTTGTGCTTTGTTGGCTGTTTTGTCGCTTCGCTTCCCCGGTGGCTTTCTTGGTCTTTACCTGGCTACTGCCTTATTATCTAGTTATCAACTATTCTGAAATTGTAAACTCCTTCAACCATTTAAGTCAATTGTACTCTGTTCGGAAGCTCTGTCTCCTAACAAATAAACTAGGTTAGGTGCTCAGCTGGAACTATCTTGTGGGCATGTATTTAAGCTCATTGTTCGTGTAATAACAGTAATTTCATACAACACCGTGTATCCATCAAAATCCCTAAGACAGTGTTGGAGACGGCCCGGTAGTAAGAATAGATTTTGCTTAAGCGCCCTCTCAAACCACTGGACTCGGAGGAATCTTAAATAAGTGAGAATCACGGGATGTCTATTTGGATATGACCATAAAACGCCGGAGGCCCCCGACACCGAGACAAGACCGTGTACGCGGCAGTTAAACTGCTGTGGGCTACACAACAACTTTACAAGATAGTACCACACTTCAGTGTGCTCAAAACTATGGAAGTTTGCCTGATAAAGCTATAGTTACATTATTCCTGCCAGCCCATTCAACTCTCAATTGGTGATACTTTTCAATATATGAGGTGATATATTTCGTTCACGATTCTTTTAGAGAACAACTAAGACAAACAAAAATAAAGATCATCACATCCCCTCCTTTCTTTACTTCAAACTAAGTATTAGGGCCAGGTGTTAAGAATGTTTGGATAGTGGAGGGAATTGTCGCCATATATTAATACCCATATACTTGGGAAGGATGGGGTCGGATTAAATCAATAGGCAAGGGTAGAGGTAACTTTTTACTTGGGAATGTGATCAGTCATTGGAAGGAGATACCTAAGGGCCAAAAGGTGGCTAAACAGCATATAGGACAAAACTTATTATAAAACGGAAAAACTTGAGATAAATATTATTGGCCGGACTGCTTGAGCCACTAGTCTCAGATAAATTTGCTTGATTCTCTTGCTTCTAGAGTTCAAATTTATATGACTCGCCCGCATGTAATTGCAGACACGCGCACTGCAGGAATTCCGTCAATAAATTCAATAGTAGTTGTTTAAGATATAAAATGTTCGTGCTTGTTGCAAACCTTTTTGCTTTCAGTCGTTGGCGGCCAGGGTAGCATAGTGTTGACAAAGCATTGCTATTAGCCTTGGCATTGGAACGTTCATCTCTAAGGTGGTGTGATTTTATAAATGTTGCAGAGTTTATCATAAGACCATTGCAAATTTCATATTCGTAAGTTTAAGTTAATGGCATTTCGCTCTATTGTTTCAATTGATGCCAAAATATATAATTGTCCATTCCAACAAACGCAGTTTTTAGTTTTATGACGTGTTTCTCAAGTGGTAACTAGAGGATTATCTACTACGGTCCAGGGGTGAGTTGTGAGCATTTCTGTATTTGAGGGGAAAGAAAAAAATGATATTTCCCCCTCAGCTTGGTACCTTCAGTTGGTTTTGTTTTTATTGTGGTCATGGTCTGGAATTGGGTTTGGTTGGTGGTATTGGAAACATTCATTATTCGATGTCTTGTGGCGGGATTCAAGGAGACTTCTGCCATCTGCATCCTGTGATGCATAGGGAATGTGTCATTGGCCTTGTGTGTTCTAGCAGAAAGGAAGCTAAATGGCATTGGTGTCACAACACTATGTTAAAAATTGGTAATATTATCTGGCTTCTTTGGGCAGCCCATGCAAGTCCTGATTCAGATTGCTCAGATCCATTGGGTAAATAATTTGATTATTATGGTAAAAGTAGGTTTCAGATATAGCTCTCGTTTTTGGTGGGGGACAATCCAACAGTATCGAGTTCGGTGGCGGGGTCAAGGAAGAGAACGAATCTCTGCCATAAAGCGCTAAACCTGTTTGTTCTCGTGCGTCATTCTTGGCATCAAAGCATGGAGGGGGATGTTGTCATGGGCTGTGTTTAGCGGAAGCTAATATGCCGATCGGTTATCCAAAGTTATGGAAACCTGTACTAAACACTTGCCTTGGTGTTCCCTCTTGCAATAGCTACTTCTAGTGCATTAAAAATGGGAAAATAAAATTTGATAATTTTCAGTTCAAATTTGAACTGTTATTGAATATTATTAGGGTGCTTTCAACATAAAGGGTCCTTTCAACATAAAGATTTGATAGAAAAAG
>CAJDSM010060473.1:0-14929 GCA_903981925.1 Ostrea lurida | reverse complement strand
GGTACAGTCTTACCTGAGGTGACCGCATCCAAGTGTTAAGATCAACAACAGTGTGTCCTCAGATGTGCCACTGTTCTACCGGAGTGCCCCAAGGATCTGTTCTCGGCCCCTTCTTTTCCGTGTGTACCTTCTCCCACTCAAGAGAGTTATCAACCAGTATGCAATAAATCGACATGGGTTCGCAGATGACACTCAACTCTACAAGCCGGTTGAGTGTAAAAAAAACACTATCATGCGCACCCATCAAGTTAACATTATGGAAGAGTGCATAGCGAGTGTCCGAACCTGGATGATGTAAACCAAACTCAAACTTAATGATGGTAAAACTGAGATAATGGTGGTTGCCAGTTCCCACAACCAGTGCCGTTTGACGGATATCCGTCTGAATACTAACACCTAGATCCACTGTTAAAAACCTTGGTGCCGCTCTGGACGCTACCTTATCAATGGAAACACAAGTCAGCTCCGTGGTAAGGAAGATTTACTACAACATCAGGAGAATCTCCAAGGTAAAACGGCCATCTCACCAGGAAGCGTGTGCAAAGGTCATCAATGCAACAGTCATATTCCATCTGACTACCACAATGCCCTCCTACTCGGCATAACCGATCGCCAAATGCACCGATTACAAATGACTCAGAACAATGCTGCACGTTGTCTTACAAGACATGCTACAGACAACATATTTCGCCAGTACTTCCAACTAACTACACTGGCTGCCTGTAAGGCAAAGTGTTGGTGTTATAAGTGCTGACAACCATACATAAGTCACTACATACTCTCTCAGCACCAACATACATGAGAGAGTTATGTCCTGTTTACCAGCCACATAGGACCTTGAGATCATCATCTGACAAATGGAAATTGGTAGTGAAGAAATCATCCAACAAATACGGTGCACGAGCCATACAAACACTAGGTGCACAAATGTGGAATGAACTGCATTGACACTTCGTGAACTTGAAGAACATGGAGCATTCCGCAAAACCTAAAAACACTCTTGTTCAAGTGTGAATATGCCCCATAAGTTTAAAAGTTTCAGTGCACGAATTCCAAGTGTAGATCTTTGTGTGCCAGTTTTATCCTGCGTCTTACTACTATGTTATTTAAAGTGTGTTCCATTGTTTTATCATTTATTTATATTTATTGGTATATCACCATGGTTTTTTTAGGACAAACATTGTACAGCGCATAGAAACTATATGTAATTTTGCGCTTTAATAATGAATGAAATAATAATAATAATAATAAAATAATAATATTGGATTTCCTGAAATATGGAGGGAGTGTCCATCTCCGCCTGTGTACAAAAGTCTAATCGGCTTGGGCAGTGATATTGCCAATCCATTCCTCTTTTCTAACTTGCTTAGTAACCATAGCCCAGTTATGGATTCTAAAATATAATATTCCAGGTACAGATACATTAGTGCAAATGTGAATCACTTTTATAATTTCAAAATGAAATAAACTTTTTTAAATTGTAAATGTTTCATGTACGTACCGTTATTGACATAGTAATTATATTGCCCTTGATAAAAGCATTTGAATAGTCTCTACCTGCAACAAAACAAATATTACTTGAGCGATTTTTGCTCAAATTTGTGTTATGAGATTGACTTAGCATTAATTTCCTTTTGAGATATAAAGTGCCGCTTGAAGGTTTTTTTTTTCAGGATACGTATGTACCATTAGGAATTGAGGATTCAGCAATATGAAGAGGCGCTACTTTTTTTAAGAATTTGCCATTGCTTTTATTTTTGTAAGCTTTACCATGTGGATCTAGGAGATGAAGATCAGCTGTTATGATTGCACCAAAAATCTCGATATGAAGGACTTTGATTGTATTGTCGACCGGGATATTTGTCACGGTATAGAATTTCAATGGATCCAATTCCAAGCACTGTACAAGTACTATTGATGATGGGAAAGTGTTCTAAGGAAACACAAATGACGTTCATATTATTTTGATATTTTTATCTAACCATCTTGATTTCGTTTATTTTGTAGATATAGTTCATTCTGCAATAACCTTGATATCTTCAACAATAATTTTTTTCCAATCCAGCACTATTTGTGTGTATTGTGTAGATCCTCCAGTTTTCTGTGCAATCTTTTCGAATACGCTAATATTCTGCCTTTCGACCAATGCTACAAGTATTTTTTATTTCCATATTAGAAAGCGTTCATAAATATTAGACTTTGAAAAATCAGTTTTGATGATTACGATAATGATGATGACGGGGATGATGATGATGATGATGATGATGATATGATGATGATGATGATGATTGTTATACTGTACCAAGGTGTCTTTATAGTTTCCATCCGATGCCATCACAACTACCGGTAAGGAGAAATACAGGCTTGAGGATTTTACAGTTAAACCATGTATCAGATCAGACACTTTCGTCGAGTCTTTTACACTTGCATCAGTACACAGATATATTCTTGAATTCTATTTGACATTCAATGCCTGGAAGATTATGTCAAAGAATTACTTTTTTAACACTACAAAAGTTTATACATGTGAAAGAAATAAAACCAAAACAGTGTTTACAATGCAATGTACCTTTAAGCAAACCAGACATGGCGTATTTCTGGCAATCGTCGCCACCACTCACTGTAATGTTTTTCATCCACCAAATCATCTCTGCCCAGTCACGTGTTTCCCTTCCAGTCGTTAAATTCTCTGTATCAGAAAGAATTTGTAATCGTATTATTTTTACGTGTACACACTGTGCATGGTTACTAACAAAAACAAATAATACAGAACATGTATTTTAATGTTATTGATTTTAATCTAATTTTTAGACCTGGGTCACTGAAAGTGACTAAGGCATATTTCGAAGGAATAAAATTCCAGTGATATAGATTCAGTAACTATGGTTGTCAGTGATGCAATGACGCATCAATATCGCTGCCCATAGAACCAGTGACATCAACCACGAAAGTTAGTGACGTGTCCACAACGGATTCCTTCGACTGCAAGTGAAAAACATCCATAAACAATCTTGTCCGAGTAGGCTGATGATTCCATTCTCTGAAATATATAGGTGTTGTTTTAAGAGCAAATATTTTAAAGAAAAGCATAAATATGAAAAGGCGAAGATAACGAACAGTGATCAATCTCCTATACAGAATACAAATAAAGAGTAGACAAACACGGACCCCTGGATGCACCAGAGAGGGATCAGATGCCTGGAGGAGTAAGCATCCTCTGCCGACCGGTCACCTGCCGTGAGCCTTTTTGATCAGACAAACGAAGAATCATAGTCTATAATCAGGGTATTAAAATGGATTATTGATTGGTATGAAATACTTCAGAGTGCATATGACCCAATGACAGGTTGTATTGGCAAACTAAATTGTTATAACGACCATATAATTTGCGAAATGATGACTATAAACGTGACTGCTGAAACCCTTGCCACATCAACTTTTTTTCAGTAGCTTGTCTCAGTTTAAAATCTGGCCATACGCAGAACAAGCTCTTGTTTAATATTGATGAATTATATTTGAAATCTTAAAAAATAGAGCCGCTTATTTTTTCCCCGAAGATATTACAGGAATTCACGAGTTCATAAGAACTGGAAACGTTTTACCAGACTTAAATGACGTAGATACCTTTGATTTCGATATGTTTGTTTCTTTTCTGTTTCACTTCCCTTATAGAATTTTTCACTCATTATGAGACATCACAAGCTGTAGTTAAGTACTACAAGTTTAGACGTATGCCAAGCACTCGGGCCCTAGTTGTGAGCCCCAGGATTCTTTAACGTGCTAACCCTGCTAGGACACGGGCCGTAACGCGGCCATAACACGAGAAGATCTTGAACTCAAGACCTCCGGTCGTCTGTGTCAAATAATGCGTTTTCTGTTTATGTTGTAGTTGTAATTTACACATGGTACTATACACTGTAATTTCTTACCCTCGTCCAATAGGAAGATGTGTTGCTTTTATCGCCGCATTGACAGCTTGGTCATGTAAGTAGTAATGCGGTGCTCCTCTTTTGTACGCCTTCCTTTGTAGATACCACCAAATGCACATCTATCCTTGCTTTGGTCACCAGAAGTCCCAATACTGCATTTTTCAGTATTCAAGCCTTTGCCTGATAATTGATGAGACCGTGGAAGTAGTAAGGAGGTTAAGTGACGGGGTTCCTCTATCCCTCTTACCTCCTGCTCCTGTCCTGCTTCCCCATTCCCTTCTCTACTTCATTTCCCTTGTTAACACTTCTTCCACATTCTTTTACCATATTTACTCCTACATAAAGTTGCTGAAGCTTGTTAGTGAACCCTTTTACATATATCATAAAGATAATGTTTAATCAAATACATCCTGTAAGTAATAACAATTGTTGCATATTTTAACAGAAAACTACATTTGCACTTATTATAATTTGAATTATTATCCCTCATTTTTTTTAAACATAAAAAGGTATTAAAAAAGACCAACATCCATCAATCTTCGATTAGGGGGCATATAGTTTTGGTCTGTCCGTCTGTCAGCTTGTTCGTATGTCTGTTCGTTTGTCCGTGTGTCTGTTTGTCCGGGAAAACTTTAACATTGGTCATAACTTTCGAATGGCAAGTGATGGGTCTTTCATATTACACATGTTGTGTTCTTATGACAAGCCCTTTCTACTGGTACGAAATTTTTGACCTCTTGACCTTGAAGTTTGACCTACTTTTCAAAAACTTAACATTGGCCATAACTTTCGAATGGCAAGTGATAGACTTTTCAAATTTCACAAGCGTAGTCTTTTTGGTAAGCCCCTTCCACTGGCATGTGGAATCCGGGGGATCAGTGTTTCACAAAAACATCTTGTTTTGGATATGAATTTATACTAACCTTTCCATTATTATATTTCTTTGGCATTTTTGATACTTTACTTAATAGTATGCACTCGTAATGAGTCTGTCGATCACAATTGATTCGATGTATTTTTAAACGGTAACTCACAGGAAAATTGAAAACATAATGCTGCCTGTGAAACAAATTCCAATGATGATTCTGATTAAATATTCTGCTTTGACGTGTGATCTATTTATTCGTTTTATTTTTCAAATATTTTAAACAGTGTTCTAGTACGGTACTGCATCTATCATAAATACAAGTAAAATCAATGCGGATTTCAAACTCGAGATTCGCCATCGGTACCCAGTCTTGAATAGGCTAATTGTTCGCCAAACTTATCTATCTTCTTTATTCATATTTTGCCTGTATATTACAGGACCTAACTATAGTGAAAAATATATTGAAAACCGTAAATTGCTCATTGCATAATTCTTCTGAAAAGTAACAACTACACGCAAACACACACACACACACACACACAAACTAGTGACCAATTACTCTCTATGCCATCTCCCTTGAGACAGAAATTCAACTGGATGAATTATGTTAAATTCTTTTCAATGCGCATGCCTTCTGAAACCATGAAATTCTAGAGTTTGTATCTTTTAGAGTTTGTAACTTGCAACGCCTTAGTGATCATTGCGAACAACGAAAGTATTTCGTTCGAAAAATGAACTTACCAACTGGTTTTGCAATATCCTCATCAGACTTGTATCCACTCGTAAAGCTGTCGTGAAAATGTTGTTTATACAGTTGTATTCGCCACTGCATAGAGAATAACGTACATGTACATTAATCATACGTTTTAATGAAGACTTTTGTACTGTTGAACTTGGAATTCTAAAGCGGACGTTGTATTTATAACAGAAAAAACTTAGAATAGTCGTATACATACGCTTACATGTTTCGTTATAATTTGTTAAAATGCAATATTACATAATATTTACTTTCATGTAAATATTTGATTCTAATTGGTTGAGAAACCTTTGATAAAATACACTGTCACCCGCTGAATGATAAAACCGCGCCCCACAGTGTGTGAGAACGTAACAACGGCCACATTGCTTGACAACGGGTGATATCTTTAAAAAAAATGGTGATGCGCAAAATGTATGCGCGTACGGTTCACCATTCTAGTGTGCATACGCGGAGCCTGTAAAACGGGTGTGCAATTGTTTTAAATCAGCATTAATGGTCGCAAATCACTAATGGAAGCTAGGATTCCCATCCTGCATTTTTTCTTGATGTTTACATCTTACTTTTAAAATCAAGTTTGCAATGTTTATGCTTGACGTTATGTTTTTGCGTCACAGTATTATGACTCACAATCGAAAGCTTTCAATCTCGTTAATGCGCATTTACTCAGTACATGTACATTGGTCAATTTGATGAAACAGTTGCATTAGAATTTGTAATTCATGACATTCAGTATAATATCATTGTTGACCTCGGCTAACGCCTCGGTCAACAATGGTGTTTCTCGGGGTGACAATTTCCACTGTAACCCTCTCTTGTAGTCATTATTTATATAATGGTTATATTATTTTCTCTCAAAATAGAAATAGAATATATAATTGAAAAATAGATGGAAACGCACAGACATCTTTTCCTCTTACTATCTGTAATTTTATAATATCATTATGAAAAATAATTCCTTGAAGACCCTAAATTTGACCCAGTATTTTCAACAATGTATTGTATAATTCAGCTAAAACTAGTTTTTATATTTATCAAACATGATGCGACACATCTCTTAGCCTTACACGAATCCAGAATCTTAGCAACATATTTCTTCTTGGTAAACGCTAAATCAACCAATTCCCTATTTTTCAGGAATGTAGGGCAAATAAAAATGTTATGATATATTTGAAAATACTGGAGCCTAAATGAAAAGGTGAAATACATGTAACTCCCCATAAGTAATACATAATATTAGGAAATATTACATAGTTTTAGAGACAACACTCTGTTACCACACTTAACACTAACGTTCATATTGCAATGCGATCACATTGCTTTTAATGCAAACAAGAGGAGTTGTCGGAAATATTTGAAATAAACACATTTAATATCCCAGTCAATGGGACGGACGAATATGAATTACCGTACCTATCTGGATTCCAAAACTTCACAAAAAACCCTTAAAGACAAAGTACATTGCTGGGTCTAGTAAATGTTCAACCAAACCCTGTCTCAACTCTCATGAAAATATTGACAGATGTGGTGTGATGTGATGTGATAAAATACTGAAATCCGTATCTGCCAAAAAAAATTGTGAAAATGTGAGATTGACAAATTTATTATTTGATTTGTTTGTATTATGCGTATTATGTGTTGAGTCCTTTATAAAATTCAATTCAATTCAGTGGACGAGCACTCCAGACGTATTGTAAAACAACATATGCCAGAAGTGGTATAAATCAAACGTGGATTCTGAAAAACTCTAAAGAAGTTTTAGCATATTTGAAATCCAGACTTTCTCCTATCACAACATCAAAACATACCACTTTTCTACATTTAAACGACCATTCCGCGTGCTAGTATAAGACAAAACATTTTAACATTACAGAACGTTGCTTCTTCAACAGAAATTGAAAAAGAAAATATTCATATCTAGCTATAGTGATCAGCCATTCTAAAATTAAATTATTAAACTCCATTCTAACTCTACACACAAGTACTCTGAAGTTGATATCTAACAATGCTGGATTTCCTCATTGACAATACTTTGTAGTTTTTGGCGATCATTAGGTCTGTTGAAAATCCACGGGCACGAATTGTGTTCCTTTGTTAGCTGTCCTGTTTTATATTCTTATGAGACAGAATTCATTCAAAAGATTCTACACTGAATAGAAAAACCCCTAGCGGTGGCCTTTAATTCGACATTTTGATATAACGGCAACTAACTACTCAACTTTATGCAAACGAGACGATTTCAGCTTCTCCATCGTCAACTTCCCATATTTATGTTAGCAATTTCCATCATTACCTGTATATGGTTTGGTGTATTGTTATCTTACTGCTCCTAGGCATCTGATCCCACCTCTGGTGTGTCCAGGGGTCCGTGATTGTCCAACTCTTGTATTTGTATTCTATTTAGGACTTACGAGAATGATCACTGTTCGTTATCTTTGCCTTTACATTGGCGACGTTTTAGCTATCAATAACATATGTCGATTAAATATATTCCAGCGAACTAGAAATAAAAGACACAACAGAGTCTTCCATTTCTGCTTCGTACTTCGATATTATATTGAACATAGATATTAAGGACAAACTAACGACTCAGCTTTATGTCAATTTAAGCTTCTCCTTCGTCGATTTCTTATACCGGTATTTACAGGAGTATATGAATGATATTCAGAAGTTATACTAAGCATGTTTAAATACATATGTATTTCGATAAGGTCTACTGCAGAATATATAATTTTGCATTTTAACTAATTGCTATCAAGAAAACAATGTTCTTCTTTATGCCAAACGCATATGTGTTTTCTTCACTGAGTAAACATTTCATTATTTCCTAGTCTTGAGGTGCAACGATTCACCGCGGTGCATCGAAAACCGCGATTCTGTCAGCCAAATCGGTTTTCGATTCACAACTGAGCAAATTCGGTTCGGTTCAATATATAAGAATATAATGTGTACAAGTTATCTGTTCACTTCCTTCAACTTTTTAACGACGCTTCTGATTGGTTACAAAACGTCCAATCAACACTTTAGGCACTAAAACAAACAAGATGGAGGAGTGCTAGCATGATGACAATCCAGTACTCAAAGATCCTCTTAAATGTCAATCAAATACGAAGAGAGGGGGTATTTGGTTTAGATAGGTAATAAAAGATAAGAAAACGTGTCAGTCCTGATTTGATTTTTCCTTGGGCTAATGATTTGCTGAAATTTTGTAATAAGTGCCACTAAGTACTGTAGTTAACATGAACATGATAAAAGAACAATTTATTGGAATGTAATCACTGAAATATCACACTCTAAGCCAATCTTAAGATTTGTATTTAATCTACTGAGTCTCTGGTATTCTAAATCTAATTTCTAGAAGTTTCTCGAAGTCGGAGTTAATGTGATAGTTAAAGAAATCCAGTCAATGTTGCTTAATGTTTTGTTACTGAAATTTAGTTATGTCTAATTCATATTATCTGTAGAGTTTGAGTAATGATGATTATGACTGAAAGTAAATGTTAAATGATAAAGTTCCTATTCAAATAATCGAATCGAAAATAACCGAATCGAATGTCAAAAATCGAAATCGAGTCGAATTGAAAAGTTTGTGAATCGTTGCAGCTCTATTTCCTACCATAACATGTGGTATTAGTCCCATTAGAACAGTTCTAGTTGATATTGTTATATTTTCGTGTAAAATACTCGAATTTGATTGGACAAGGAACAGCTGATAAAACATACTGTTTCCCACTGAAAATAGAAAAACACCCTCCCAGGGTGATAGTATCTAGCAACGGGAAACATTACTTGACGACAGGTAACATTATGAAAAATTGTTACATGCGTCAAATTTATGCGCGTACGCTACGCCGTTGATTGTTAGACGACGTCGTTTGAGCGTATGTGATAGACGCAATTACCAGCATTGACATACGGAACATCGCATGACAGTGATCAAAACCAACAGACGAAACGGTTTGTTCTTTTTATAACATTAAGGCTACGCCTCGATTGACAATGTTTTTCTCGGGGTGAAAATTTCCAATGTTACCCTCAACTACATGCAATATTTATATAATACTAATCAAAAGCGATGCACTTTTAAAATACTCAACAAACGGAGAAAAGTTTTACTTTGTTTCCACAATGCAGTCATTACAAGTGTCTTCGTCCCCATTGGCTATGTCCACTAAGGAAACGTTTTCTTGCCCTGAAAAAAAGGGAAACGCGTTTAATGTAGAGAACACAATACTACCAGCTGATAGACATCAAATTCCCCATCAACCACAGTATCAAATGTAAAACTAAGTCTTCAGCAAAAGTTTTGAAAATGAAACTGTTTCGTCTGTTTGATATTTATCAAACTCTGCATCATTTTCAGATCTATTAATAAGATTTGAAGAAAAGGTCTCAAACTACCCCGAAATGGGAGAAATTCACCCCGGAGAGGCCATTTTTTTAATTTTCAAATTTTGTTGCCATGCAACAAATTTTCGCAAATAATTGACATGCTTCTAAAAAGTAGACACCATGAAGTTTTAAGGGTGCATGATAACATCTGCTGCTTACCTGGAAATGGGCTGAGATACACCCAAGCACCTGTCAACCTGAGGGTCAAATTTCAACGAAAACGACGAAAAATGACCCATTTTTAACCACTCCTGATTGAAATAAAAAAAAAAATTCACAGTATATTGACAGGTATCAAGTTCTTGCAAAATTCCTAACGTTTCCAACAAGGCCAAATTGGACATAGGTTCCTTGATTCTATCTCAAGATATTTTGCATCCAGTGTGCAGCATGCTGTTTTCAACTTACCGATTCAAGTGAAAGTAGAATTCATCAACACGTTGTCATCCTCTCCTACTTTTCTCTGCGACAGTTTCGAATCCGGTAAAAAGGCACTTCATCAATGTAGATTGGCCACCTTCATATTATTACCAAAATAAACAATATTGAAAATATTTAAATTCATTTAAATACTCTCTTAATATATTTATATGTTAACCCTGGTAACTTACTTTCGTATTGGCAAAGGGAGGGGTAAATTGAGACCTTAAAGAATTTCAACATTCTCGGATGCTATGAAGTAGCCGTTCTATTCAAAAATAGAAGATTTCCCGAATAAAATGATTTATCACCGATTCCTGTTCAATAAACACATAACCAATACCGAATGAACGATATTTATTGTATGGCGATCTTGGCCGCGGTGATGATTCAATGGTTGGGGGCTACCACAGAGCCGCCCCCTCAACAATCAATCAATCAAATGTGACGGCCCCAAGTGGGCGAATTGAGCACTGGGTAAACGCAAGTGCACAAACGTCACCAATTCAAATTCAATCAGTCAATCAATCAATAAATCAATCAATCAATAAAATCAATAATAATTAAGACAATCAATCAATCAATTGTCCAACAAATCAATGTCATCAATAAAACCATTCAATCAACATCACTACTGCAAAGTTTCAAGTTCATGCCATGAAGCTGCAGACTAGTGGGTGCCACTCCTCCATTTGAGTTGGGGTGCGGCGAAACGCAAAACACCAGAGATTACCGCGACGGATACCGGCCTGGAACGGCAGACAACCTGAAAATAGAACCAAAACAAGCAGCAGAACGTTTGTCCAGTAAAAAGGGGGTGGGAGGGTGGGATTTTCAAGTTGATGCAAAGACAGTAAGGGTTTTCCCTTGGCAAGTAATTGTATCTGCCACATGGCTTGCAGAATTTTCGAGAAATGATTCTGACGTATTACTCGTCACGGAAAAAGACTAAGTAAATGTTAAACAATATCGAACCATGCGGAATGAAACTTTCCGGAATAATAGAATGGGCAACCCACCCCCTTTTTCATAATAACAAAACAAGGACAATGAGACAGTTCCGGAGATAAATGCGCATATGCTAGCACAGCTAGAATATGCGATATTATCAAAGATTCCTGTTCAATAAACACATAACCACATACCGAATGAACGATATTTATTGTATTGGGCGATCTTGGCCGCGGTGATGATTCAATGGTTGGGGGGCTACCACAGAGCCGCCCCCTCAACAATCAATCAATCAAATGTGACGGCCCCAAGTGGGCGAATTGAGCACTGGGTAACGCAAGTGCACAAACGTCACCAATTCAATTCAATCAGTCAATCAATCAATAAATCAATCAATCAATAAAATCAATCAATAATTAAGACAATCAATCAATCAATTGTCCAACAAATCAATGTCATCAATAAAACAATTCAATCAACAATCACTACTGCAAAGTTTCATAGTTCATGCCATGAAGCTGCAGACTAGTGGGTGCACTCCTCCATTTGAGTTGGGGTGCGGACGAACGCCACTTGCATGTGCCACATACGCCATTGGAACAGGAGCGTAATGTGGAACTGCAAACGCCCCAAGGGAGTGCCCAGTACCGTGGTGACGGCAGCAACTCCAACTCAAATGGTCACCGCTAACCAGGATCGCCGCAGAGTGTAAGAAAATCCATTACATCTGCTACCTATAAAACTTAAGTACTCCTGGTAAATTATTCAGGATAAATCATTCCAAGGCTGTGACAAATGCACACCCCTAGAATGATGCAGTTAAATGGTTTGGCTTTCAAAACTTGGTGTTGAAACATGTATATTACGCCCCACCTCTTGAAGCTATAACCTAATGCCCTCCTTGATAATTGGCTCGGGATGCTCACATCCCTCAACCGCACAACTAACGTAGGCAGAAGGGAAGACCACTATTAACCTGACACCCAGAAAGGGTTGTTATTTCAAGTCGGTGACTTGAAGGCCTATAAGTTGGTGCGGCCCTATATCATTGCACCACCAATGGAAATCAAATCTGGACTATACTTTGCCTCATTATGGTATATAGAATTGGCACAAACTCCTATAAATCCATGCCCCAAAACTTTGCCAACACATGGACAAGTTTAGCCAGTTTGCATACACGGATTTGATCCGTGGGGGTCCGGGTCAGAATAGCACCCATCATCCCCTTGCGTGTCGTACGCGGCGACCAAATGGGCAGTCATACGAATGAGACCGGAAAACCCGAGGTCCCGTGTCACAGCAGGCGTGGCACAATAAAGATCCCTCCCCGCTCAAAGGGACCCGAGCGCTGAGCCTAGGCCCAAATTGTATAGCCCTTCCCGGCAACGGTGACGTCCCACGAGCGAAACACTCCCGAGTGGGACGGAAAACAGCAAATAATCATGAATCAACCAATACACGGATTTAACTCTGGATTTGCTCCATTTACCCTATCAAGAAAATGGCTCACGGCGGGTGTAACCGGTCAACAAGGGATCTCACATCTCGTGGGCGCCCGACCCCCAAGTGCACCTAGGGGCCAATGTTTGCCCAACTCAAGCCTCCGTCTCTATTCGGGACTTACTAGATCGATCACTGTTCGTTATCATGCCTTAACTAAAATTTAATGAGGTCTTGTCCCTTGTCCTGGATATGGCAGCCCTTGCTGTTGTGTTTTAATGGAGGCTCCGACAACCCAGATTATTAAATTTGACCTGTGAAAAACTTAATGAATGGTATGTATGCTATATAAATAAATACGGCAAAGCTTATGAATGTAATATTAAATAAATAACAATCTTGGGATATATAAGCCGATTCGCGGACCGATCCCATTGCACTGGCACTTGAATAACTTATTAGCAATTATGCCTTGCTGTGCAAGAGTAGTAGCTGCCCCAGTAGCATTAAGAGTGGGATTTGGGATGCCTACAGTCTATCCACCTAAATTAACCAAACCGGGACAGTGGCTGAAGTAAGCTGGGCAACTAGTAAGGGACAGGCGTGGAAGTGACAAAATATCTCCCTCTTCATGTGATCAAACCCCAGGTAATTGTAACTGGCCTGTAGTGGAGGTTATACACTACATGCCAATAAGCGGTACCGACAGTATAGTGCCGATTCCAATTGAATTAACTCTCTTCCATGAAATGTACGCTTAACTGGATTATTGTATCCTGTATGAATAAATATGCCAATAATATATGTATATATCCGGAATTATATATTAGAGAAAAGGCTTGAAAGCCACTGTATTTGTCGCTATTTGGTGTGATATGCTACGAGAATGTAATAGTCTGATTACACATGGAAAAAAGAAAGCTGCCTCTGATGAGGCATTGGGTAGCTGAGGGTTGTGTTTGTGCTGTACGCTGCTTGGCGCAAACAGGCTGAAGGAGACCCACTGGTTTGTAACGTATAGAACACGGATTATTGGTTTTCCTGATATGTTAAGTGCTATGTTTGCTTGTAACTGAAGTGGTCCAACAGACCACATAACCGATGGTGAGTGTCTGTATGACTGTTAAAAATGTGTACCAAGGCCATATTGCACACATGAAATATATGCTAGCCATGCCTCCTGCACCCCATAGAGATATAGCTAGCACAAATGGGTACAAGTTCTTAAATGGTATTGGGGTGTTTAAGATGAAGTGAAGACCCAATGTTTTTACCAGCCACTCGAAAAGATACGGATACCAATTAATTGACCTAATGAAAATACACTTCGACCTAATCTTTAGCCAGGGATGAGATTAGTACATTGGGGACGCGAAAAAGCTCAGGGATAGGGGAGGATAGGATTTGGGGACGAAAAGCTCAGGAATTAGAAGGGAGTGGATAACTTAAGGATTGGTATCGAAGAACTTTAGGACCTAGATATAGTGAGGGAGAATTAAGGATTGGCGACGATAGAGATGCTGTTTATGTGATAGTAGGAGATGCGAGATATAAGGGCACTTGTGACGAGAGAGCTTACGGTAATATGAGGTGAGGTCGCGTAATGGATGTGGGACGAAGAGACTTAAGTGATGCACCTCGAGAGGCACTGTGAATAGGATATGGGTACGAAGTTTAGTCTTAGTGATTTAATGAGGAGCGTGGATATTTAGGATGTAGGGAAGAACGAACAAGAAAAACTCTCAGGCTGTGGTGTGGAGGAATGGATTGGGACGATAGAGCTTAGGATCTGAGGGGAGATTAATGGGAATTGGAACGCAGAGCAATATGCCGATAGAATATGGTGAGGTTATGGCATGAGACGACGAAGACAGGATTAAGGAATGAGTGTTAGGTTTTGTTGTAGAGGATGGTGCGAGGAACGAAGAGTGTCCTATCGAGTGCTCATAGTCCTTGTTGGGTTAATAAGGACTGACACCTATCTCCCTAGATACAGTAATTACAACACTTACTGTTAGTCAGGTATATATGAGTGATGACTGATTTGTGGTCTTACGAGTGACCTGATAGCAGTCAAATTTTTAATAAGAACGCAACGAGAAGTCTTCACTGAGTGACAATCAATAATTTTTCTCGGTGCCAAATTGAACACTAACCGTTAAAGACTCA
>CAJDSM010060465.1:0-17940 GCA_903981925.1 Ostrea lurida | reverse complement strand
GTTACAAACCGGTAGGGGACTAATAATGCAACTGGGATAATACGTATAAAGATTAAAAAAAAC
The DNA here is from genome assembly GCA_903981925.1 of Ostrea lurida. Taxonomy (NCBI): domain Eukaryota; kingdom Metazoa; phylum Mollusca; class Bivalvia; order Ostreida; family Ostreidae; genus Ostrea; species Ostrea lurida. The sequence continues at coordinate 17,877 of CAJDSM010060465.1, read as the reverse complement.
AACTCATGTTCGTGGGGATGTTAATTCGTGAGTAAGGGTGACCCAAAAAATCCGCGAACATTGATCCCCCACCCACAGTGATGATTCCACAGTATACAATACCAAAATGCAAACTCGAAGTTTATAAAGAAATCATTTGTACCAGACGCTGTATCAAAGTAGAATTCTCTTAGTATAGAACCAATACAGACTATTTCCATTAAACAATTTCGTAAAAATGTTAGCTCTAATAATATCAACAATATACCAACCCCCTGTATTAATTTCATATGGATCTCGTTTGCTAAATATAATTCATACTAAACTTAGACACACCTGTCATACCAAACTTAGAAACACCTGTGTTTTGAATTATCTGTTTAGACGCAATATTGTTGATTCTCATTTTATGTTCCTGTGGCATGCGTGAAGATGCAAAAAATATTTGTAAAACAATATGCAATCGTTAGATATAAATTAAGGTTAAATGATTTGATTGTTATTGATACACATCTACTTTGCATGGGGTGACAATTTTTTATCTACCGAACTAAATTCTGTAGTATGTTTTCTTGTGTTCAAACGTATGTTCATGGAACTAAAATCATATTGCATATGTACATTATTATTTTTCAATGACAATCGTGTGTTATTAGTTTTTAAGGAGAGGAACTTATAAGTTGTACAAACTCGTTTCCAATCTATATGCAATAAAATACGTTTAAAACAAAGAAGAAGAAGAAGAAATAACTCGCATAAAAATAAACGAGATTATATAACTGTGTTATCTTGCACAGGTCTTAACAATGTTTTTTTCTGTATCGAAGGTTTACATTTTATGTGTGTAAGGTTTGTTTTTAGTTTCACGTTTCTGCATGCTTATCCTCGCGTGGGGTATGTACTCTACATGAGAGTGACGTGTTACCCAATAGAGCTGTCTCTGTTTCCTCATACCTCTAGTGAAATTCATACAGCTGCATAGTATCAACGTGTAAGAGTACAAAAATTCCTCGTCTATTTTTTTTTTTTTTTTTTGCGTCCACATTTTTTCTCAATGACGCGAGTCGAGGGATCGGGATTCGGGCAATCTGCTGTAACAGTGATTTTTTTTATTACTCTCAAAGTACACACACATACAATGTATATAAGCCAAATAGTTTTGTTTTGTCATCCCACCATAGATAATTTTTTGGACCTTCTTATGGCGTGAGCTACCCTACCATTGTTATAGATACTTTTAATTTACCTATTCTCACGTCCTCACACCTGCTAATTTGAAGAGAATTCATAGAAATATATTTTCTTAAGATATTTCCTTTGTTTTCCATTATTATTTATTTCATTACAATGCATCCGACACAAAAGATATACATGTATATATTTTCTAAGAAGCACAATTTGATATTCCCTTCTCTTTTTAATAAGAAAGCTTTCTGACACCTGTTTGATGTTGAACCATAGCAGAGATATGTTACTCTGACCATAGTAATTTAATGGAGACATGACATAAACTTGATGGTATCTAAAAAAGAGTTTACATCGAAAATGTACATCTTCAGGAGTGAGTACATGTAAATGTAAACAATGTATTAAACGTAGAAGAACCGATCACTCCCCCCCCCATAACGACACAAAAACAATATCAAAGTGAGCGTAGGCCAACATGAACGTCAAACGTATCACGATCGGTGCAACCACTACGATCGCGGGGTTCGCGGGATCCGACTATGGTACGCTGGGCAACTCGCACTCAAGCCCGTACCTCAACTAGTCGCTGCGGAGAGGTCACGTAGTCGCAACGGTAGAACAAACAAAAAACAGGAAGGCGCATACGGTTCAGGTGCCATGGAGGAGTAAGCATCCTCTGCTGACGCGTCACACCCACCGTGAGCCTTAGTCGAAGAAACAAGTAAACGGGATTACACCCCCGTTGTCAAATCTAGTACGCTAAATGACGATCTAACACAAGGGTAATGAAACCAAATCATGTCAACATATGAACTTAGTGATATAGCGAATTGATTAGAATCAATCTATGTGTCCCTATTCGTATTTTTGGGCAGTGAAACGCCCGCCCTCACTTGCTTGCCTAGTAGAGCATCCCACGTCCTGTGACGCCGCCCCCACCTCAGGAGAACAACTCCACTATATCTGACCGTTAGGTTTGTTTTTGGTTATAGATACTTTCAGCTGGTAAAGAACAAATTAATCCACACGAAGGTCAGTTTATTGAACACTTTATTTATACGTCATTATCACAGACAGAGAATTAGTACACAATAACAAATGATTAGTAATATTCGGACGTTGTCAACAGCATAAACAGTGTATTTAGCAATGAGAAAACAATTGTAATCTTGATGTGACATGTGGACAGTGCTCCAATCAAATCCAGCTGTTCCCGCTCTGTTGGGGTCTAACGTGTCATTAGCCTCTGACGACACTTGACGTTATTAAACCATATTAAACCATGTGACCTGTCAGAAGACAGTTATGGAGCGACGCTTTGTTGCAGGGGTCATTCGCAGGGAACCGGTTCCTGAAAAATTGTAAACACATTGCTAAGTATAAGTAACACATGGCTAATTACACGTGATTTATACATGTATGTATCAAAATGAATATGTACACGTGATATTTTACTGGGTATATTTCACATGGTATTTTACTGGATGCATGTACATAGAATACGTGTTACATGTATTGGGTTTATTACGTAATTTATTATTGATACATTGCACAGGATATCGTACTGGAAAAATTACAAGCTCTCTAACTATTTTACTCATTTTACTCATCTTATAATTACTCGTGATTTAAATCGTGCATACCATTATTACACGTGATTAAATCGGGCATTTTATCATTGCAAGTGGTTTAAATCGTGCATTTTATTACACTATCACATGATTAATTTGTACAAATTGTACATCGTATTATTACAAGTGGTTTGAAAAATCAGTGTACATTTTATCATTACATTTAATTTAAACAGTACATTTTATCATCACATGTGATTTCAACCTCACATTTTATTATTACAAGTAATGTAAATCGTACGTTTTATAATTACACGTGCATTTTATTACTACACGTGATTTAAATCGCGCATGTGATTTAAAGGGGAACGGAAAGAAAAGAAAGTCTTAGGAAAAAAGTCACAGGAAATAAAGTCACAAATATGATAGGCAAAAAAGTCACAGGAAAAAAGGTCACAAGAAAAAAAGTCACAGGAAAAAAGTCACAATATATATATGATTAATATAAATATTTATGAAAATTGCATAATTTGATAATTTGGAGTTGTTCAGTATCCTAATAAACACTTATTTGTTGATTTCTTTTTAACACTTCATTGCATGTTCACTGCTAGTAAATTATAGTAGAATAACAACTGTGGACTGTAAATAAAAATCATATAATTTGATAATTTGGAGCAATTACATAACCCTGAATATCCCAAGACTCCCCTTTCATCGTGATAGACCTTATACTTGTTTTTTTAGCACTTCATTTGATGTTCACTGTATAGTATGATAGGATAAACAACTATGATTTTTTCCATAAACTAGTCTAGACAAACTTAAAAGAAAAATTGAGAAAAATGTTTGGCTTTGTTACCTTTTTACATAAAAGGAAAAAGTTTTCCTGTTTCGTTATAACAAAGAAATAACAAAGGGGGTACGTATGGATTGTGACTAAATAAATATATTGTGATTTTTTTCCTGTGACTTTTATTTCTGTGACTTTTTATCCTTGATTTTTTTCGGTGACTTTTTTTCCCTGTGACTTTCTTTCCTACACCCGATTTAAATCGTGCATCTGATTATTACATGTGATTTAAATTGTACATGTTAGAGGTATTGTGTATGTGTGTGTGCGTGTGCTAGTACATGTTATCTATGATAATCGCATGGAAAACTTAGTGGTACATGTATATGTCTTTTACTTCCATCTGCTCAGCGCTCAGCCCTCTCGACTGAGGGTGGTCAATTGGAAAAAACAATGATAGTAATAATGTATTAACAATGTGTAGTTATTTAGTTCTGAAAACAGTTGGACAACACCTAATGCTTTCCGAATCACCCAGTAATGGCCCTCGCCCGCGTGAAGCGCCTTGGAAAACAATCAGCTCTCGGTATTCGGCAGCTGTTTATTTGTAAACACGGGGAGGGTAATGGCAACGAAAGCTCGAATCTCGCTCAGCTTTCATGTCCAATAATATGTACACCGGAAATATTGACTACCAATTGAACATCGATTCCGCTATCCCATCATGCCAGACGCGCGGGGTTCGGTATACATATACCTGCACTTTATCGCACCCCAAATTAACTTTGCTTTAGTGTTTATGGTTCTTGAGAACATATTGATTCAAGATATTCTTCTAGACGAGTGCGATGAAAGTTATACGGATCTAATTTGTGGTTTTGGAAATCTCACCCAGTGTATTCAGAGAAGGGGCTGTTTTTATAGAGCTTAAGAATTAATACAAAATGACTGAAGCTTCTGTTTTCTGATGATTTATCGAGATCATACTGTATTTCAATCGTATTTAATTGCTAGTTTTGAGTAAGTGTTCTGAAACTGTATTTTTGAAAGGGATATCTCAGTAAAACACAGTTTCCTGACGTCATCACTTGCACCTAAAAGAACACTTAAATAAAACATTATAACACAATGGAAAGCGTGATGTAAATGAAATCCCTTTTGCCCGAAAAATATTTACAATTAAAACTATAAAGGAATTCCTAGAAATCATTTAATGGCATTGCCTGCATATTCAAGTGGCGAAATAACAGTTGTACTTATATCAAATCCATTTGTTTTTGGTGCATTGAATTTATGCTGGGGTTAATTGATAAAGGTGTTCGATCTATTTCAATACCGGTATGTTCTAAAATTAATCTGCTTTCCGTCAGCATTTCACACAGCAAATCATTTGATAATGAAATCATGAGCCTGTGGTCCACCACGCTCACAACCTTTAATTTTGAATAAAACAACTAAAATTTTTTTTTTATAGATTGATGCCGTTAATACCCCCGTATAAGCTGAAATTTTAGCGAGGATTTAATTTTGGCATTATGATTATTAGCGAGGATGTCTTGATCGCGGAAATTAGATATCGCTAACAATTCAGTCCAATCATCGGGAGAGTTTTTCGAAATAATTTGTTATAATCGCTAAAATTATTTATCACTAAAATAAACTACTACTTTTTATGGAAAAAACGCTAAATTTGTGTCTCGCTAAAAATTCTACTTACATGGTACCTATATCAGCTTCCTGCCTACAGAAAATTACCGCCAGGGGTTAATTTGTTCAGGAGACCAGTCTTGGATTTGAGAAACCAGGGAGTACAAAGTGACAAATGCTCATAGTGAATACCCCCTCCAACGCCCTTCCCCAAGTATTCAAGTTATTCCAAGCGACGGTTGCGGACTTGCAGCTCATCTTTAGTAACTGAACTTAGTGAGACTCCTTGCGGGAATATATGCATGTACGTCGTATTGACACAATGGAGGTAACCTTACCCAGTCTGGGGATGGCAAGTATTGACATTTTTGTTTTTCGATGGTTAAAACATGTAAGAAAGGAAAGCATGACTATAGAATCACCGAAACCAATCCTCCATTAGTGACAGGGCCAGATGCCTGACATCGATATCACAGTTAGGCTCGGCTATTACAGTTTGTGTGTTGTCTCATCAGACCACAAAAGGCTTTCATAATTTTAAGAAGAAGGGCTTTCTAATGTTTCTTTAAATAGATGCAATAAGACATTGTTCTTTCCTAATCTGATGCTGGTCATACTTTTTTTTTTTTTTTTTTTTTTTTTTTTTTACACGACCTTGAATCAGGATAACGTTTAAGTCCAAAGGATTTATACTTGCTCAAAGTTCATTGATGACCCCCTAAATTAATAAAATCAACAAAATTAATAATCAAAATTTAGCCCACTATATTTGTCTTTCCTCAGTAAACAAGCTCAGTACCGCCATGGCGTAATTTATTTCAACAATATTAAATCTGGAATTGGACAGTTTTTTGAAAATTAAATATTGATAACTTTATAAATATTCCGCATATATCTAAACAAATACTGTGCAAATGTTCGTGATTAAAATATGATAAAAAGACACTGTGTAAATAGAATTAAAATGAATTGAATTAATTATCCTGTCGGTTCGAATTAAACGGAATGAGAATTAACTTGGCATCTCCGGAAGTGAACAATTGCAAACCTGCATTCTTTACTGAAAGAACCGTCTTCCTGTAGTATGAGCCAGTCGGCACACAAATAGTCATTGCACGATCATGACCATAAAACTAGGATTGGATTTAAACGCAGTGTGGGCTATATTTTAAAATTTGTTCATTTGAGAGCGTGCGTTTTGAGATAAATTCGACAAAACCAGCCAATGAGGTAACAAAGTGGCCCTGTCGATATTTTGAGCATACTGTTTACCTGAACTATACACCAATAGTATACAGTAGACTCAGACTGAATGATTTTGGAAAGGAGGCCAAAAACACAGACAATTCATGTATTAAATGCGAATGTATTTAATGTATAACGATATATTTCATGTATGATAGATTTTTGTCGCCATGTTGTCATTTAGAAGGTTTATCATTTTTGCTTGATTTTGAATTTTATAATGAAGTCTACAGAAAGAGCATATGTTGTTTTTAAAATATTAAAAAAAAAAAAAAAAAAAAAAAAAAGAATTGAATTTGTTAAAAAGTTATAAAACTTTCTCTTAAAAATGATACGAAATATAATTATTCACCACAAAATTAGATTTTTCTTACTTTTATTAAGGACGGATAACTCTTGCAAAGTGCAAAAGATTTTGGCTCATTTCATATTATCATGTAACAGTAAATATTTATTTTTAAACACATTCAAAATTAATTAATTTTCTTCCGTTATATGTTGAATATACTTGAAGTAAATAGTAAAGCGTGTTATAGTGGTATCGACTGGTTTGGGGGTAGTGTATGGAATTAACTATCGACTTAGTGCTTTATGATTTATTTCGTAAGTCTTCAAATTTTATTGAAGTAACCAAATACTTTTGGCACAGATATATCTGTACATACATGTACATGTACATGTGTATCTATCTTTAGATACAAAACAGCGGTATTCATAGCAAAAACTACTATACAAACCGACTTTGCTTTAATTCTCTGAAATTATGAGATTATATTAAATTACAGGTTTTATCTATTCACAGGATGCCTTTTTAAAATGCATTAAGCCCTTTATACAGATTGAAGTCGTCTTAATTGTGAAAAAACAACCCCAACTCACACACTCCAACGTTGCGTGTTTGAGTAGTTGCGACCGTTTTAGAGAGATGACGATGGCACCACGAGTTTGGGACTTGAAAGAACATCTGATTTGTGATGCCTCAGGCATTCAGAAATCCAAAAAAAGTCAAATAATTTGATCAAATCCGTTGTTTTTAATGAATTTAAAAAGAAAATCTCCATTGCTATGGTATCCGGTAATCATATTATCTCACGAAGAGGTTTGAAATTGGAGGAAATAATTTGCAGGAAATTGGTCCATACTCTCGCGAAGCCCCGCTCACGCACACACAAATTCAAGTTTGATGGCGTGCGCTAGCCTTTGGACATCATGTAAATGTTTGTTTTGACAGTTTTGATACAATTAGCAAACGAAATGTTTCGAGTTTAAGTGATTTTTCAATTTTACCGAACTTGCATTTCCAGAACGATTCAATAGACTTTTGATATCGGCTTGTCTACAATATCACAAATTTTATCAGATTAAAATTTGATCAGATTAAAATAGAAAATATCCATATCCGTGGTGTTCATTGTGGCCTGTGTCGGCAATGTGAACAATTTTCAATAATATTTTCGATGAAAAATTCATTAAACAAAAAAAAAAAAAAAAAAAAAAAAAAAAAAAAAAAAATGTGCATACGGCATATTCGAATTTAGTGATTCGGTCTTTGTAGTCATAAAAATTGTAATGCTTTTAGATAAAGGGATTTCAAAAATAGTGAATGTAAATATAACTTGGGGAATGTCAAGTTTGAGGTGTGAGAGGAGTTAATTACACAGAATAGGTACCGTTTACTCAAGACACGCTTAAAAAATTAAAAAGTTCAATTACATGTACATGCAAGTTTTTCGAAAAATGTGAGATCTCTTTCATGCACAATGACACATCTTCATTGATTCTATAACAACTGTACAAATTTTTTTGATTACCCTATTGCACGGACATCCACTCGTCCATCAATTCACAAACAAATACCCGGATGTGCAATCCGGGCAAAATAAAAAAAAATAAATAGAAATCATGGTTTTATTTTAGTAAATGAATTGTTTTTTCTATATCTGCAGTCAGTTATGAATTTTTGCTGCTGTCGATGTAGGTAAACTAGAGAAATTAACACTGCAATGTTTCATAATATATTTTAATTCTTAATGCAAGATGAAAAAGAGTCCGTAAATTAAAAACAGGGTGAAAACAAATTTCATGCGAAAAACGTAGATACAACTTTTGGAAAATTTAAAACGGTGCATATATATATTCTACCAGCTTTGGATATTATAAAACAGATGGAGCAATTAAAATATTGAATTCTGTTTGTTTTAACTGTCTCGGAAGTATAAACTTTACGCCTCGGATCTATCCACGACAACAGGGAAGTTTGTTCCTCGTTCCTTCAGATCTCAGACGGAGACACGCGAGGGTTGAAGGATGAAACCACTTGAAAAACGAAAGAGTTGGATGTTATGGATTGTGGAAAATGTAAACTTTGAATCACTCATTCATATCAATGTTTTTAAACACATTGTAAACGTTATTTAACAGACGGAGTTTGATCTGAATTTTCCGCCAAATTTACTCACAGCAATATATGCAGAATTTTCTGGTATTATATGAGAAGTTGTCATTTAAACCTTTAGTTTAGCTACTGGGCAACGTGAGATGTATGTATCTTAACAAACACTAACCCGATCGGTTCAGTCTGTGCATTATAGGAGATGGAGCCTCCAAACTACTACATCGCCGACCAGGAATTTCGTTAATATCCGACAACTTCCGTTTTTGCCCAGGTGATCCGGAACTGGCTGGTGACGTATTTCCGGGAGGGGTTTCGTTTGTAAATATGACACTTATACCAATTGGCTCCTTCATACTTGGAGGGGATTCTGAAACATAGAACATGCGTTAACCCTGAATATCACAGAATACAGAGCTTAGCATGTCAAGAAACGCTGTCTGCAAGTAATTGCAATGTATCTGTTGAATTATGTTCAAAGTAAATACATTAGTAGTCGGTACACACATTGCAATGTAATTCTCAGATCCTGTTGTGGTTGGACGATTAGTATGTATTGTACAGACAACATAAGCTTTAGAAACATACAGGATTGGCGAGGAGACACGGAGAATGGAGGGAGGAGAAAATTATGTTACCCGTACTGTTGCAGCTGCCCAGGGCACTGTCATTGCTGTTTCTCCGAGATTCTTTACTCGGCTCTCCGCCGGAGGATCCATTACTTTCCACGGGTGTCACCGTGCCGAACGAGCTCTCTTTTAGAACGTTAGCGGCACCCACTAAAATGTTCTTATTTTTCTTAGGTAATTTCATTTTGGCTTGTGCATGGGAGTAGTATAGGGTGAAATTACTGACAATAATCGGAACCGGAAGTGATAACATAAGAAGACCACATACTGCGCATGCGCATCCAATTATATATCCTGTCATTGTCTTTGGCACCACATCGCCATAACCCAGGGTAGTCATTGTTTCAACCGCCCAGTAGAAACTAATTGGAATGTCTGAAAAGTTATTCAAACTATCTTCTTGAATTTGTTCAGCAAAATAGATTAGCACACCGAAAATTAGAACTCCTATTACGAGAACGAGGAACAACAAGAGTAGCTCTCTGGCGCTAGCTCGAATGGTGTGTCCCAGAATTTTCAGGCCGCTAAAATAACGTGTCAGTTTAAGAATGCGGAAAATTCTAACAAAACGCAATGCGTTAATAAACATCCCAACATCTGTCGTGACAAAATCCGGTGATAGGCAACTTGCGATGTTGAGCGTGTAAAAAGGAATTACAGAGCACAATTCTATCCAGTTGTAAAAGTCTTTCACAAACTTGACTTTATTTGGACATGATATGAAGCGAACGATTACTTCAAAGGTAAAGAATATCATACACATATACTCCAGCACCTGGAACACAACGTGGGGTCTGGAATTCCGAACCCGATCCACAATGGATTGCGATTTATTGGAGCTATGACCGGAAATGTCGTAACGAAACTTGGAGTGCGTTTCCAAACAGAATGAGGCAATGGAGAGAATGATGAAAAAGACGGAAGTGATGGCAAATATCTGAAAGAAGAACGAAACATCATTTAGTTCACATGTTGTGTACAATTATGTAGTATTGTAATAAATTTTGTTTCAATACCAAACCGGTGATAGACGTACAGTTGGATTTCTTCACCTGGTAATTTTAAACGTCTTAACGTCATACGTGCAGAAGTTTACGTAATATAAATAATATACGGTACCAATTTTTATGCACCAGATGCGCATTTCGATGTGTGGAAGTAAACGTAATACTTACATCTAAATATCTGACATTTTATACACTAATGAGTAAACGATTTACATTACAAAATAATGCGCTAAGTACTATACGAGCTTGTGTTTAATCCACTAGGTATAATGTCTTAGTCTACCTTCAGTGAAAGAAACAGAGTTGGCCTTTTGGGAAGATACCATATATAATTATATATACATTAAAAATTAATAAAATTACTTAAAAAGTTATTCGAGATAGGTAAAGTCTTAATGAATCGTAAATCATAAACAATATACATGTACACAAATAATTGAACATATCAATGGCTAAATGATTAATCGGTTGGAACAATACTATTCATAATCTGGAATTTTCTCGCAATGTTATTTTCCAAGTCTGTAAAGGGAATCTCCGGAGCCGAGTGCAGCAGAACCACATGTCAGAAGCAGACTCTTTTGAAACACGAGGGCGAGCGATCCACGCTGACTGTACTAATTAGATTGATTAAAGTAAACGTGTCTATTAATTATCCCTATCAAGGCCTGGCAGTAAATTACCGTCCGATTTCTTGACAGTTGTGGTACATAAGTACTGACGATTTCATAGTCAACCGATATTAAGATTCATTATATAAAATCTAAAACAGATATTTATTTTAAGCGTCGTTTCGTTGAATGAAATGGTGAAGATATCAACTTCATAATTCTTATAAAGAATTCTTTAAGAGTAAAGCAAACACGGATCCCTGGATTTACCAGAGATGGGATCAAATACTTAGAATGAGCGAGCCTCCCCTGTTGACCGGTCACACTGGCCGTGAGCGACTTATCTTGATCAGATGAATATAATTTGTACAGACGAGGTACTGTTTTATGAGCTTTTTGATGAGAATGCTGCCGGTGTTCTACATTTGTTAGCGAGCTTGTAAGATGCGATCTACGATAATTCCTGTGCATGGTATCGGTGTATCAGGTGTATAAATCACATGCTCATAGGTTTATATAACTGTGCAGGATCTTGATGCTAGGTGTACCTTTAGCAAACCCGATCAAGAAATAATCGATAAACTGTATGTTACAATCAATACGGCAATGAAACTTAATTTATACCACTGACGGTTGCCCATCTAACGATTTTGATTCTAGCTCTCCTAGATCATCATATCTGTATATACAAATGATAAATTTATGGATATAGAGTAGAGAAATGAACGAACGTAACGACACTTACAACAAGAAAATTCACCCCTTAAAAACCAACTAATTTGCAGGTTTTTGTGAGTAAAATGAATACAATTTACCTTACGAAATGAGACTTATTTCCATGGCTTCTCATCAATTTTAAGTCCTGAATAGCGAGGAATATTGAAATAATATAGAGTTATATATAGGGAGCTGTAATGTATTTCAACTTTTGAATATCTTACAAGATTTACAAGCCCCTTATTTTGAAAGAATTTTACATTTGTACGAATTAGAACAAACCAAGCCAAAAATATTATTAACTTACACATCCATTTCTGTTTTGTTTCAATTGTCTTTAATTCGTATTAAGAAGGGATACATTCTAATCTACCAAACACTGAAGATGATTTCATACAAATTGTGACAGGTCCACTACTTGTTGTGAACACATTCTATACACACGTGCTTGTCAGCACTATATTTTACTTACACGTGATAATCGGTTGGCCTTAGGCTCATCAACAATGTTCCAAATCCGAATTTTCCATCTTTCCCAGACGGATTTTTTCACCTCCACGAAATCCTCGGAAATTCCGAATCTCTCTCTCATCGCGGATTCCTCTTCATCATCACTTTCCGTTCCGAGGTCATGACCTTCAAACTCCGCCAGGGTCTGCTGGGCGTCCCTATGGGCACGGTATGTGTTCCAGCAGCACGGTTCTATCTGGTTCTCATCTAGACCCCAGTAAGCTAGTTCCTCCTCGAATGCCGGTCCACACACGTCCATAGGGATGTGAAGTTTTCCTGTCCTGTAGTAATTCAGGATCATGTGGAACATACCGGAATGCCTGTCGAAGAAGAATTCCCCGGAAATCGGATCGTACTCGGGCGTGTTTCCGGTAGAGTCCGACAGCCATGACAGACGGGTGTCCGGAATGCTCTTCAGTGTCGTCTTATAAGTCTCAAATCTGACACCCCCAACATTTAGCACAATCTTATTTTCATTCCTTCTAGACTGCGGAATGGGGATTATGGAAGTCTTGGGTGCAAATATTGAACGCCTAAAGCTTTCCATTAAAACTTAATCTAATGTAACGAAGCATCTGATACTAACGAGCCGAAGAAATGGTACTTGGCTGGCGCACGCGGATCCAGTAATCGACGTTACGCGATCTGATGGATAGATGGCGCTCTACCAATGACGCCCGAGCTTACTGGTTCTGAAGGCATATGCCCGGTGTATATTAACACGAATATTGTCAATAGACGTCCTTAGGCATATACTAACATACCAATCACAGATGTAAATGCAGGCAAAACAATCCCTCTTGCTGTGTATTTCAGAGCAGATCGCACTCAAGATGGAAGTTGTTGAAAAAAACACCAAGAGTATATATTACCACGATTAAAATGTTGGCATATCATATAAACTGTTTATATTGAATAAATAAGAAGTCGGTTCTATTCAAGTAAAGTATTTCCTGTGATGCGGAGAATTTGAGAGAGCTCTGTAACTCGTATCACGTCTGCTTTGAACGGAAGGAGGCAGAAATAAAAATAGATCGGAAAACACCAAGATGTCTATAACAAGTCTAGGGAGTCGTCTATGTTTACAGTATTAAGTTATAATGTTCGATAGTCTCCTTTGATTGCACATTAACTCATTTAGACGTACACACGGCATCGGGGAAAACTTTCCGTGAGTTTGGTTTTCAAGCGACAAACTTGGGTACTATACATGCTAGATTAAATGAACGAGACGCTTTATTAAACAATTTGCACCTGCGTTTTTCAGTAAATATCATCTATTGGTAACCTCGGATCTTATCGAACTTATTAATAATTTACTGTGATTGATGATCAGCCTTATCTTCAAAGATTACTTGTTTTATCTTTGATTTTTCAATTAGGAAGGGGATGGAGTGACGTCTTGTGCAGGTCTTAGTGAACAGAGCGGTTGTCATTTTGTCCTCTGTGTTTAAACAGAAGAAAAGATGTTCAAACAATCTCCACTGATCGCTACAGGGCTCTGGTTTTAATCGAGACCTCCTGGGAAATCCATCAGGAGGCAGGGGAGGAATGTAGTGCAGCATATACAGGCGGCTGGAGCTGACATAGGATGGGTGCAAACAAATTACCCTTTTGACATACAGTCAGATGATTTTTTTTAAAGCTTTCCGAGATTCGTCAGTATTCCATTTCCCACCAAAACCAGTAAATTCAAAATGGTTGTAAGAAGTGAATCACAAACGTTATTTTGACAAGATAACTTCTAGTCGAGCCGATAACCTGTATCTTTTGAAATTGGTTCAGATTTACTGAAAATGACATGAACTTTTGTTGAAGGAAATGAAAACATTTCAGAAGCTAATTTTTTCTTGGTATTGTTAATGCTATATGATAAAGAATCTTTACGAATATGTTTTGGGATTTGTTCAGTCGTTGCCAACGTCAGTAGTTAGAAATCCATAGAAGAGATATTTTTCCGCACACCATGATGTTCAAAATCTCGCGTAAACTTGCAGGCCGAAGTAAGCATGTTGATGTGCAATTTCCATTCTTAATACATATATATCAGAAATGTTGACCAAGATTTTTTTGTGAAAAAAAAAATAAATAAAGAGAAAGATATAATGTAATCATAAATTAAATGATAGGAAATTAATTAGCTGCAGAACTGTAGCTCTCTGAAAAAATATTGGGGCAGATCAGAAAAAGGTCTCTGATCTGTCCCAATATTTTTCCAGAGAGCTACAGTTCTGCAGCTAGAAATTAATAAGATGTTAACTTTGAATCTTAATGTCATAAAAAGAATTGATTAATTAACTCATTAAAATAGCTTTCTCTACTTTCAGAAGTACTTTTTTTGGACATTAAATTCCATGTGATAGAAGTGATACCCCTAACTTGGAATGAAACTAATGCAATTCTGACATTGACGTAATTATGACCTGAAGAGATCAATGTGCTCTAAACATAACACGTGACACATTAAAAAAAATATATATCAACCTAAAATTTTGGAAAGCCAAGGACAATAAAAAGTTTGATGAATTATGGAGTATAAATCTCTATAATTCACATTACCGATCTGTTGATGGACCTGCGTCTGACTAGATAAGAGGCGCTACATGGATATCGACACGTGGTGAGTCTTAAGATTGCGTAATACTACCCATGAGTCTAACTGTTTACAAACACTCCATTAATGAATTGTATATTTAAATAGGGCGGTGTCACTGCCACCTAATGTTGCCCCCAAATAAACCTCAACCTTCAGACAGAAGCCCAATTCATTAACAAGACTTTCAAATCCCTCTAAAACGTCACGTGTGTTTGATGACGTATCATCCCAAGGTCTGGAGGTCACCATGTCGGCATGAGAACGCAAGTGTAAGCGATGAATTATTGAAAAGCACTAAACTTTGTTAACCATCTTCAGATAACGAGGGAACACGTCAATCCCACCGCACACAAAATCGGTCGCCTTATAAAAGCAGGATATTAAACCTGAGGAGACTGGGTTCCACCATTCTGTATTCTGATTGATGGCGGGTAAAGTACTGGCATAGATAATCCGGGTCTTTGATGAGAACAATGCACTAATCATCGCTAGACTAATGTTGTTATTTGGGAGGAACTTGGAAGGTGGAATAACAAATGTAAGGTTAAAATGTGAACTGAGTTATTACTAGGCTTATGTGCTAACGGCACTTAGTTATAATATCTCATTTGACAAAGTTCCGCCACAAAGAGTTCCGTTCACAAAACGAGATTCGGTGAACATTGGGCGAAAGTTGCTGAATTTAGCATACTCCAGAGATGTAATGAAATAAAATATGGTATATTTATAGTGTACCCTCCTGAATAATTGTAACGGTCATCAGACTCTGTCGTAATTGTGTTCACGCAGCCACCATTTTTGAAACTCACACATGGTAGTTTTGGCTCAGTTATAACATCAGAATATGCATGTGTTATACACATCATCAAATTATTGTGACATTTGTTTTTTTTTTTAAATCTTGATCTAAGTGTGTAGGAATTTCAAAAGCATAACAAAAAATAACCACAAACCTATAAACTAACGATTTTTTAAACAATTATTTAAAAAAAAAATCTGCTCGAGGACATTTTGAACAACGGTGCTACTACCTTTTTCTAATATTTCAAGATTTTGCTTGGAATATTTGTCATTGTGTCAACACCTGATATGGTAAAAATTCATTCCCCAACTGAATGGAAACACATGTATTATAAAACTAACGCTATGGTGATTTGAATTGCCCATACAGTGGCCACCAGAGCACCGGAAGCTCTGGTAGTGTGTTTCTTGAGGGATTAGTTGTAGAACTTGACTTACGGTAACATCAGCCATCATCAACCTTTTATTTTCATGGTATGGATAAGGTCTATGCTTAATAACTGTGACTGGGGTTTTACGTGCAAAATATTTCTCCTAAGTTGTCCACAGATCAAAATCCTATAATTTGATGAAACATAAAGAAAATGCTGAGAATCAAAATCCTTGCAATATGCACATCTTTATGTTGTTTACAGAGATTATCAAATGGACAAACCATGTTCTAAGTTTGTAATATTGCTTCA
Organism: Ostrea lurida; assembly: GCA_903981925.1. NCBI lineage: Eukaryota > Metazoa > Mollusca > Bivalvia > Ostreida > Ostreidae > Ostrea > Ostrea lurida. The sequence goes on along the minus strand of CAJDSM010060465.1, from coordinate 1,508 downwards.
AAATAGACTGACGGTCAACAACCTTCCATTTTCTCAGTTAGGAAAACAAAATCTTTTCCTCTTGCACATTGTCAATATTTATACTGTTACACGTACTCTATGAATAAGAAGGTCCTCACTTGAAAACTGTAATTTTCTCAAATCTTAAAGAAAGTAAAAATTCTTCCCACATGCACATCTTCAATATCCATAAATTACAAAGATCCTCACCCGGTCGCAGTGGCTCAGTGGTAGAGCGTTCGCTTACCGCTCGTGTCATGGCCACATCAACATGGGCAATAAGTTACTCCTTCGCCAAACACTCAGCGTTTAGATGTGAGAGTCACGGGTCTTTCGGATATGACCATCAACACGGCGGTCCCGTACCGTGACAGGGGTTGGTGCGTGAATAAAACCCCATCACTGCTACGGCCGTAAGCACAGGACATAGGTCTAAATATACAACTAGTGACGTCACAATGACTTCATTGAAAACTTTGGGAGGGGCTGACTGACAACTTATAAACCTCCATATGTAACATTAAATTGGAAATAAAGTGGTAAACTTCCTGCAAGAAAGGTCGAAATCTAGGTCAAAATATGAGCTACATAGCAAATTATATGCAAGCGAGAACAGAAAGAGCTACATCTAACCATCTGACCATTACATTGAAATACTTCATCCGACGAACGACTTACTAACTGTTGAAATGGACGGTCTCTAACAAATATATACAACGTAAATGTAAACGTTTTAAAATGATTGCCTGTTAGTCATTTGACTATTCCTTATTTGAGTGACATACAGTACCCGCAACGTTATTCTTTCGTTATCTTGACATGATACACGATTAGAACACGATACAGGACGAGATAGGATAGGATTCACGCACGATACGATAGGATAACGCACGATACGATAGGATAAACGCAAAACCTGATAAACGGGAAAAACTGATTAAACGATGTTCACGATAGACCTGATAAACGCAAACCCGATAAACGATCTTCACAAGGATAAACGGAAAACTGATAGAATGTTGTAAATTTAGAAGCAATTTAGACGGAACGAAATTTGTATTACTACAACTAAAATTGCACATTCTTTTATGTTGAAAATAACATCAAGGGTTTCAATATCCTTTATATACATAACAGTATATCTAAAGAATTTCTAATTGAAAGGAATGCATGTACATGTATGTGCATAACTAATGACGATACATTTTCTGTAATAATTTTACAAGATCAATATTTTTTTTCTTAAAATTCCACTGCGAATTTAATTAAATATGAGCATTGATCGACTCAGAACAGAGACATATATAACATGAAGCTTACCCACCTGTAGAATAAAAAGCGTATGGTTGATTTCTTCATCGTACACATGTACAGTAAACATATATAACCATTAGCAAACACAATTTTGTGTCAGGCGTTAGGTGGGAATGCATTTAATAATTTTAAGCAATCTGGCATTTTATCTGCTTACAATTTACTAAACGAAGACCCGCACAAGCGTAAGATTC
>CAJDSM010060460.1:0-12882 GCA_903981925.1 Ostrea lurida | reverse complement strand
GTAAACTTAACAGCTCAACTTTAATGGAACAAACGGGACGATTTCAGCTTCTCCATTCGTCCTTTTCCCATATTTATGTAGCAAATCATTACACTCGCCTAATATGGTGTATATGTCTCTCTAACGCATTCGATAAAGCAAGAGCGTGTTTTGTGTATGGTCAGTTTTTTGAAATCGAGGCAAGCTACTTACAGACAGATGTTGTTGCAGGAATTTCCAACAAGCGTCACGTTAAAAGACAGCATTTCGTAAATTTTCATGGTCGTTATAACGGTTTAAGTTTACCATTGCCTCCACTTAGTGAGTTGCTTTTCTGATGTGTCATCCATTATCTTATGAAGCCGTTTTTTACCACATTGATGTTCGACCTAGCATGTTGCTCATTTACCTGATCAAGACTATGAGCTCACGGTTGGTGTGGTTGCTCACAGGGGATATCTACTCCTCCTAGCACCTGATCCCACCTCTGGTGTGTCCAGGGTTCCGTGATTGCCCAACTCTTGTCTTTTTGTATTCTATGGGACTTCAAGATTGATCACTGTTCGTTATTTTGCCTTTACTATAATGAAGCCACAAAACAAACGCTTTCCCTGAAGGATTGATTTCTCAGCAAACATTACATTAAAAGGTATATCTCTCAACTCCATCCTACTGCTATGGTAATATATGCCAAGATTAAAGGAATTTAGAAGTGGCAATTAATGTTGTTATGGGAACCCATGCCTTTTGAAATTTCATTAATGGAATTTCAACTCACAGATGCTCAAATCGTGTTAAATGAAGTAATGTATAACAAAATCTTTTAAAGATCCAGAGTACATGAGCTACTTACAGACAAGATGTTGTTGCAGGAATTTCCACAGCGTCACGTTTAAAGACAGCATTTCGTAAATTTCATGGTCGTTATAACGGTTTAGTTTACCAGTATGACCTACCATTGAGTCAAATGCTTTCTGATGTGCTTCATATCCATTTTTAAGCCGTTTTTTACACATTGATTCGACTACAGATTGCTCCATTTACCTGATCAAGACTATGAGCTCACGGTTGGTGTGGTTGCTCAACAGGGGATATCTACTCCTCCTAGGCACCTGATCCCACCTCTGGTGTGTCCAGGGGTCCGTGATTGCCCAACTCTTGTTTTTGTATTCTATTTGGGACTTCCAAGATTGATCACTGTTCGTTATATTTGCCTTTACTATAAATGAACCACAAAACAAACGCTTTCCTGAAGGAATTGATTTCTCAGCAAACATTACATTAAAGGTAATCTCTCAACTCCATCTACTGCTAGGTAATATATGCCAAGATTAAGAATTTAGAAGTGCAATTAATGTTGTTATGGGAAACCCATCCTTTGAAAATTTCATTATGGAATATTTCAACTCACAGATCTCAATCCTGTTAAATGAAGTAATGTAAAACAAAATCTTTTAAATCCAGAGTACATGAAATTGAATGATAATTCCACAGGAACAGTGTAAGATTTTCAAAAATCTCGGAGAAAGGGCGCATTGAGAACAGGAATGTCATGTTCCTGAATACTGTATATATAATAAAAAAGGCGAAGTTAACATTGTGTCAAACGTAATCATAATCCAAATAACACATACAAAATCGAGTGTAGGGCAACACGGACCTCCGACAAAAGCGATGGTAGGGTCAGGTGGAGGAGTAAGCATCCTCCTGTCTTGTACACTGTACTCCTAGACATGGTCGAAAATAAGACTGGAAAACATAGATAGGACATACAAGGTTGAACGTATAAAACGGCGAAGTAACAAAGTGTCAAACGTAATCATAGTAAAAAAAAACCACATACAAAATCGAGTGTAGGGCAACACGGACCTTCGACAAAATCGAAGGCAAGATCAGGTGTCATGGAGGAGTAAGCATCCTCTGCTGACCGGTCACACCCGCCGTGAGCCTGTAGTCTAAGGATTGATGTCAGACCAAGCGATATCATCGTTAAATTTTACAGTTATAGATGTCTTGTCAATTCTACACAAATAAACACAAGTTCACATTTCAAGATTTGTTTGAGCTGTTTCTCTTTTAAAAAAAATCCCGTACACAGAAAAGTGAAAAGAAATATGTTTACTAGTATATGCTAATGCGGGCAAATTCCCATCATTGTATACATGTTTAGTAAGAGTTTCATTACCCATATTCGATAGCGAATGAAAGTGATTAACATTCAGGAAATAATGAAGTACATGTTACGTTATTTCGTCGCTCGCTTGTACCATATTTATGGTATACAATTGCAAATTTGACAATTTTTATATTGTTAGGCCGTTTTTACACCCTTAATTGACTATGGATTGCTACGTTAACCTGATCCAAATCATGGGCGCACAGCGGGTGTGACCGGTCAACAGGGGATGCTTACACCTCTGGTGTGTCCAGGGGTCCCTGTTTACCCAACTCTTATTTTTGTATTCTATTTGGGACTTACGAGATTGATCACTGTTCGTTATCTCTGCCTTTACATTGAGATTCTAATAAATATTTCTATTTCTAATTCATATCTCCTAATCTCATCTAAACAGACGCCATTTTAATACATGTTATTATCTTCCTTACTAAGAGCAAGAAACGGTATTGGCCAAAATCGGCCGCGCTTTAAAAACAAACAATATCTAGCAGGTAGAAACGTGACAATTTTCTTGTTTCAGTTATTCATAATATATACCATGTACGATTTGCTAATTTTGCAAAAATAACGTTAAAATTTGGCATCTGTTAACTTTTGACGCGGTTCTCTGACGGCTCGCGTTTTCGGAAAAGCACCGGTCATGACGTTAGACGATATTCAATACTCTCTCTCGTCTTCCTCTCTCTCGTCTCTCTCCTTCTCATCTTCGTCCTTCTCTCCTCTCTCTCTCTCTCTCTCTCTCTCTCTCTCAAATTGAAACATTTATATTTGCCATTCAAATGCCCAGACAATCCAGTGTTACGAATATAAAATGGCGAATTAGCAAAGTATTAAACGTAATCATAGTCCCAACAAAACACACAACAAGAATCGAGTGGTTGGGCAACGACGGATTCGACAAAAGCGAAGACACGGATCAGTTGCCATGGAGGAGTTAGCATCCTCTGCTGCCCGGTCACACCCGCCGTGTAAGCCCGTAGTCGAAACAAAAGTAAACGGGGTTCCCGCGTCAAATCTAGTACGAAAATGGCAACAAGTCCTAACATGAGGGTATGGAAACAAATCAGTCAACATAATGACTTAGTGAAATTTTTAATCGCAAAAACAGGTTCATTATAGCGACCGTAGAATTCTGGCGAAATGATGACTTAAAACGAGATCATTAAACCTGCACATCAACTTTTTGGTCGTAGTAAGGTGTGCAAAGTAGTGCTGTTAAAAAAATCATCATACGCATGGCATGCCTTGCGTATTGGAATCAACTGAGAGACAATACACACCATAAGCAGGCGATGTGGCACAATTACTACATAGAAAAGGAAAGTTGCCGATTGCAAAGTCAAAGCCTCACGTTTATCATATTAATGTAGTGTCAGTCTGGCCTTAGAGTCAATATTTAAGTAAAATTCTCCAAATATGAAGCACAATCTATTCAGATTATGTGGTGTCTTTATTTCGAGTGTCTCAGGATATATCAATGGACAATAATTTGTGAAAATTCGACCGATGTTAATTGGATAAAACATCGTCCTGTATATAGTCAATAAGTAAGGTTGAAGGACAGGCAAATTTTTTCTTTTTATCCCGTAACAGTTTTTGAACAAAATTCCTTCTTCGGTATGAAATATACAAATAAGTCCGCCATAAGGGGGCACAAATTAGTGCCCATAGGAATACCAACGATTGTTGATAGACATGGTGCTCCAAAGACTACATGATATTATCTATACAGAAAACCCAGAGCATGCTCTTAATATTACTTCAGAGTACTTTGTGTGGGCAATCAGAGTGGTGTTCCTTCTGACAAAATATGTATCTTGGTTTTCCCAACGCCAGAAACTTCTATTTGGAGAAATCATACGTTTTGATGCGTCAATTTTAGAAATTTCGTGACTTTGAAGTTTTCCTATAAGCTAATCTGGACGTTTTTTGGAGAATCCACATCTGATTGACGAGACCACTGTACTTGATGCATAGATGAGAGGAGAAAGGAGTAAGAGTATATGGGAGACTGAAGTGTATGCATATGAAACTTGGTATCAGGGCGTGGACAGAAGTAGCAGTTGCCGAGAAAGCTAATATGGCAAGTGTTTGGACGTGTTACAAATACCGCATGAGGTAGAGTTGGCGCGCGAGGTGATTGAGGAGCCGGCGTTGGATACATAAATGTTAATCGACAGGAGCAGTCTTTTTTTCTTAAGACAGAGAAATCATTTTATCAAGACACAATGCTATACATCTCGTGTTTTACAGTAATTTGTCAACCCAAACTAGAAAACACGGGGAAAGTGTCACGTAATATGTGTGGTGATTTGGTACTTGACTGTAAAGACGCACAGAAAGTAGTTTAATAAAATTCTACAGGTATTATCATAGTTTACATTACGAAAAAAAAAGACATAGCAGAATTCAACCAGTGGACATTTGTAATTTTTAAAAAGTCATTTAACAGAGATATCTAGTTCGTGTGCCGTAAATTGAAACATTTATCAATTAGCACGAGCCGGTAAATCTGTCTCATCCTCGCGAAAACCTCTTAATAACTACATATAAAACGGACATTTCCCTGTCTGTTACCGTTTACCCACAACCGCCTACTCCGTCATTATGAATTGTGTTTGTGTTTAACGCAAAACAGCATCACACATCATCACACATCCCAACCAACAAATACTCCTTTCCATCAAGTACATGTTGCATGTGTCGACCACCACGGAAATTCTGGGGCGACCACCCGGTTCCAACTTCCTCACAACTCATTGCTTGATAACATGTTAAAAAGAAAAATAGAATAAAAAAAATACTCGCACCTCAAAATAAAAAGCCCCCCCCCCCTACACCAAAAAAAGAGAACAAACGCAATACAGCTTCCTCCAGATTACTAATATAAACAACAGAAAACCAAACGTGGCCATATTAGCAGTTCGTTCAGTGACGGTATCTAGGATCTTGAGGAAGTATAGACACCTGTCCAAAGCGTAGCATCGGACCTCGCAACACAGATTTTTGCAACAATGGTCATAGTGACCTTTGGAAGCTTGAAAATCAATAGTGGGTTCAGGTAGCGGGGGGGGGGGGGGGGGGGGGGATGCGACATTTTTTGCGGTGTGTTTGTACGTTCAATTGTGTTTTACCAGTCTTTCATTTACAAGATTTTCCATATTTTTTTCAGCGAAATAAAAATTAAACGACGGGAAAATTATAAACGAATTTTTCTAGAATAAAGAGTGCAGGTGCATGGAAAACCATAGAAGCTGATTAGGTGGGGAGGGGGGGTCATTTTTATATTTAAATGCACGATTCAAAAAAATTGCTTTATACTATAATCAAACAATTTTTTGTTCAGTGAAATATTGCTAGAGCAGGTTCTTCCAGGAGTGGTCGTGGGAGTTATTTCTGAATGGGGGTCCGAAGTGTTGCGTCAGAGCAGTTTCAAGGAAAGGTGTTGAACATTGTGGCAGCGATTGGGGTTTATATCTTGTTAGCATCAAATCCTTTTAATAAGCAAAAATCATGGTATTCTTTATTTCATGCTTCAATTATTTTGCTGTAAAATTAATGTGTAGGCACGTGCCGTAAGTGCCTAAATGGGCGCCACTGGTTATCCTATACTCATATGGAGAGAGAGAGAGAGCAGACGAGAAGAGAGAAGAGAGTAGAAGAGAGAGAGAATAAAACCTTGGCCAACAGAATAACGCCGGCTTAGTAAACGTAGGGGAAATCCAACCTTGATTTGACAAAAATAAACATTATCTATTTCTTCTTGCATAGAACTTTTCAAATTTCAAAGGTCTACGGTCAAACATCGTCCTCCAGTCACGTGTTTCCCGTGCACCACTGACGCTTTGTAACTTCTGATTCATTCTCATTTTTAAAAAAAAGTTACACAATAGAACGTATTAGACTAGTTTCTTATTTCAAATGGGGGTATCCTAATATTTTGCAATACCTGCAATGACGAAGACGGAGCTCATGTTTGTATCTTCCACTTGGTCAAAATGCACATCCCGAAAGAAATCGTATACTTTTTTACGTGGAAATCTGTCAATAGCGTTTTACAAACAGTCATTAAACCAAACATAACTACAATTGGTTTTACTATATTCTCATTATACGGCTCAATATTTGGGGTATAGAAAATTCAATGGAGTCCTTATGCTATGAAAATTGCTTAAAAAACATGAACATTTGAAGTATCATTCTGTGAATGTTGATAATTCCTCAGAGTGCCGTAAACCCTATTCTTGTTATTTTAATACATATTCATAAAGGAACCTTGCCTTATATTCCATCCCTGGTTTGCGTGCTTCGCATTTGTTTGAAGTCATTTCGAAGACAGTCTGAAGTTATTTATAATTTAGAATGTCAAAGAGAATGGATATGTTCCATTAGCACAGGAAATCGGTCAACTATTGTTCCTCACACTCATGTTTGCATTATGACAGATGGATTGCGCAATTGACTTAACGTAGTTGCGGTTTTATCGGACATTTCTCGAAAACCCTCCTGCAAAAAATTTGACAGAGGTATCTTGAAAATTGCATTGAATACAGTCATTTAGGGTAATTTCGGGTCACTTTTTACATTTCAACTGCATTAATAAAACTCAAAAGGTTATTATTGGTTGTTGAGTGTTATTGGGAAGTAGATTTATGTGAGTTAATAGTGCATGTTGAATTGGGTTTACCTTCGATCTAAAACGATTCTAATGCCGAGTTTTATTTGTACCTCTCGATTTTGGGGGTATTGCCGGGTCACTTCCGGGTTATTTCGAGTCACTTCGTGAACTATAATAAACCTAAATAAAGGCTCAATAATATTGTTTGGTGAAACAGAAAAATTAGAAATAACTTGCTAAAATTTTATTTTGAATTTTGGTCAGAAAAGCATTTTTTATTGGACATGGCTTATTTTAATTGATATATACACGCGTGTACACTATGTACGTGTGCATTTCGGAGTACTGGATCGAAACGGGGGGAAATATCGGCTCCAATTAAATACATTCTCGTAATTTCACCTATAGATATTATGCAGTCATTATATAAAGACTTATTAAAACATGATATTTTTCTCAATGTAAACGAATAAAGATAATACAGAATTCTTGTATTAAACTTGAGAAAAATGTAACAGGCCTATATTTAAAATAAATGAAATAACATGGAACCTTGTCCATATCTAGACTCATATAAAAGATTAATCATTGATATAATATTGAAATTTCTAAATAACCTCAATCTTAGACATCGACCTGATCTGTTCCGCATTTTTGTACGAGAGATACAACGTACGTAGTTCTTCAGCTAATAAATTATATCTCCTCATGAGTGATGTCGTATCACAGTGTACAATAGAATAACTTGTAATAAAGAGACAGTCAAATATTTAAACTTTCCAGGCATATTTTATTTTAAAAGGTCAACAAGGCATGCAGTTTCTGTGCATGTTTTATTCACAAGAATAAACTACCACTGGCCCCACTCCCCCTTCTCCACCAAAGGGATCCTGTTTTGGTTTACCAGTAACATTGCAGTCTAAATATCTTTCTCCAGCATCCATCACGTATAGCCTCAAATAGCGGAAATCCGCCAAACACTCTTGAACCATGTCCACGGGAGGGACGACTTTATAGATCGCGTGATTTGAGACTCCTGTTTCACTTTAAAGTTTTCTGCATGGTAACCTTTTCTAGAACTAACTAACAACGCAAATGTAATCATTTAAAACATTTGAATATATTCTCTTTTCGACTTCGGAAGCTGCTTATCATTTTGAACCCAGCAGTGGGCTTTAAATTTAACATTGTTCGATAAAATTAGTTTTTTGAGTTATGTGCCTCTCTCCTTGCTTTTGGGTTCCCCTGGGTTCAGAAAGTCAAACAATAATATTACACATACATAAAAAAACATACATGTATCATACACTTAATTCAACCCTCCCAAAAAGAGACCCCACATCTTTCATTTCACTTTGATTTTTCTGTATTTAGAATTTTCCTTTAAAAAAATACTTGACTTTGAGAGATTTATGCTATTTTCAATAGTTGCACTTTAGAAATTTCTACAAGGGTAATTTGGAGCTGAATAGTTCGCTATTTATAAAGACCAGCAGGTTGAAGTGGGCAATGGTCCTTGTTACGTGTGACAGATAATTTTAAATCATAATCAGTTATACATCTAAACCAGGTCTTAAATCAATGACAACAATTTTCACCAAATCGGATTAAAAGTAAATGTAAACACTAAAATGCGCGGCACAATCAATAGACAAAGCAATAGCGCATCTTCAAAACGCACGTGACCCCCGAAATACACTAGAATCGAAGGGGGTAATGAAAGACACCGTTAACGTCCAAAGATCATATAGTTAATTAAAATAATAATGTTGTATTTGGAAAGTGTATAAATTACCTTTCCAGCAGTATATAACATGTTCGTTTAGTGAAACAAATAATTCACACAATCGATAGATAATAACAATGTCTCCGTTTTTTAACGCTACATTCTCCGATAGGAGATAGTTGCACCTTAATCACGTGTTATTATCGCTGTTTATTTTGAGTATTTCACTTGTTACGGTATGGATATATAGAACATGGCCTTGGTTGTACGTGACTGCAACAACTTTTTTTCTTTCTTTCACGTTTAAACACGAAATGTTCGTGAAATAACCAACGACTCATCCCAGAAAATCGAGGGTGACCGAACATACCCTAAATGACTGTACTACTGTGTAAAATTATTTTTCGCATTGATGAGGTTTATTATCCGTCTAAAATTCGGTGATACCTGCATCACCCGAAAAAATTTAGATTTATTTCTTTATCATTAATTTTTCGCGAAACGCGTATTGCGCCTGCCCAGTTGAAATTATTTTTGCTATGTCGTAGTACAGGTACTCAAGTCGCACGTACGAGATACTAAGTCGTACGTACGAAGATACTAGAGTCGTTCGAACGACATACTAAGTCGTACGTACGAGGATACTAAGTCGTTAATTCAACGACGATAGGTATAATGTCACGTACGACAATACTAAGTCGTACGAACGAGATTAAGAAGTCGTAATTACGAGATTACTAAGCTCGTAGCGAACGACAATATAGGAAGTCGTAATTACGCCAGATATTTAAAAGGTCGTAAATACGAGTAATATGTCGTACGTAACGAGCTTAATAGTCGTATGAACGACACAATAAGTCGTATAAGAAATAATATGTCGTATAAACGAGATAAACATATGTACGTACGACGAAACAATAAGTTCGTAAGAACGACATAATAAGTCTTATTACGAGATACTAAGTGTAATAAACGATATGATATGTCGTTATTACGAGATATTAAGGGTCGTACGTACGAGATAATATGTCCGTAATGAACGAGACTTAATAAGTCGTATTAACGAGATAGTATGTCGTAATTAACGAGACAATATGTCGAACGTAATAAAGATAAATAAGTCGGTAATAACGAGAGTAATAAGTCGTACATTACGAGATAATACTGTCGTACGTAGAGTACATAAGTCGTAATAACGAGATAAAAGTCATAAATAGAAGATAATAAGTCTTACAAACAGAAGATAAGTCGTTTTAAGAGGTAATGATATAAATGGGGATGGACTCGTCAAGGTTAGGGTTAGGCGTTTAGATTGTGTATTGTAACCAAATTTTTGGGGACTAGTGGAAAATTGAAACTTTATGTGGAAGTAAAAATCCCTCAAAACAGCATTTATGGTTTTACCAAGAATGCTTATATTCTTCAAAGAATGCATGTTCTAAGTTACAAGTTACATGTACAATTAACCAGATCATGCCGTTATCAAAATACACCACGACGAACCAGTTTCTTATTGATTTCAAAAGGTCAAGGGTCACTATAGTTAACCTCAAAATTTTGTGAATACAGGTAGATCTTCCAATATGGCTGCCGCATCGGGAAGAGGGATAAACTCTTGATTTCAAGGTCAATATTGTATCCAGCTTTCTGGTCCCGTCGAAACAGTTTCTCGTGCGATAACTTCTAAAGGCGCTTTGCAACCAATTAATTTGAACTTTAAGGACATGCAGTGTAAATAATCCATTGACGGTCAGCTCCCTTTCGATTTTTGGAAAATTTCTGGATTTCACGTTTCAGACTATGGAAACGTTTTTCATAAAAAATGTCCGTCCGGTCGAAACAGTTTTGCGCACATTCCATGTATCAAATATTTCATTAATTCAATTAAAGAGCGCAATAATTATTTAAAACTGATCGCCCGTTGATTGGTGCTACACAAAACTTTTTAGAGAAGCGAGAGCCAACACGGTACCAATAATGCACAGCACCCCATTAATATTCAATTGAAGAAGCAGGGATATTCATCTAATGCACCCTTTAAATTCAGTTATTGCTCTCATTAATTCAAAATTAATGCAATATTCATTAGAGAGAGCATTATTCAAAATGTGGATATGTGTGAATTGAAAATATCTCTAATTATAATCTTTTGCTCATCTTAAAAAATTATTGCTCTATTAATTAAATTAAATGATATCATTTTTTAATGCACCCCCCCCCCCCCCCGCCATAAAAATGGCCGGGGGCTAAATAGTGTTACCCTGTTTCCGTCATTCCGTCATCATTTTGGTTCCGTTTATATTATCTTCTGCAACAGTTCAACACAATATCTCATATTTGATATATGGAATACATCAAGGAATATGGCAGGTCAAGTTCGAATTTTGGTCATGGGTCCGATGATTTTGTGACAGAGTTAAGCGCCACTTGAATTAAAGAAAAAAAAATCGGGAAATTGTACCGTTTCCGTTCATGACTCTGCAATGGTTTGCACACATTCAGCTCAAAATTTGGATATATGGATAGGGCACAGTTCATAACATATTTGAAAAACTTTCAAATTTCACCCTTTACGAATTCTTCACTGTGACTTCACTGTAGGCGGGGGCATTCGGGTCGCACCGACCACACCTAGTTTTTCAGTTGAAGAGAACAATATTTCAATTATTGCAACGCCAATTATATGATTAATGATGTCATATTCAGTTGAAGATACAATAATTGAATTATTACGCGCGCATGTCAATTAATGATATCATTAATTCAATTCATAGCGTCTTCCGGCAAATAATGAAAGATATCATTGAATGTCATTAATGCACGCAATAATTCAGGAATTGATATCATTATTATTTTTAAAGAGATTCTTTATTTGAACTATTGCGGAACATTAAATGAATTGCAGATATCTTTAAATAATTAAGATACTTCAGTTATTAATCAGAAAATTTATTGACGAAACATTGTAACTAATGCTATATACGGATTCAGATAATTGTCAATTTAATTTTTCTCTTAATGCTGTAAGTAACTCATTTTAAACCTAATATGCACAATTTATATGATATTGTTAATACAACGTGCTAGCTGCTAAGAAATGATATTCTTGGACGAAATTAGAACTAAAACGCTCCGAGATTGCAAAGGAACCACTGCCCGCGAACAACCGGGATTCAGCCTTCTCCAAATCTATTTGCCCCTAATTATAACGAGTGCATTAACCGATCTAACACACTTAATAAGAACTTAAAATATACCAGAGTAAGGTTGGTGGTTTTAACGATATTAATAAATCAAATAGTTGACCCGTGTTTTAATTTCTTCAAAGTGTTGGCGAAAATTTGCGTTGATGTGCAGAATACAGTAACGGCCGGACCGCATTTTTTATACTGAGTACCTTAATCATTTGTTATCATAAAAATGAGATACCGTGAACGATGGATACGAGCAAGTTCCTCTTGCTGAGAAGGATTTGACTAATATACGACGGATAATTAATTACAAAGGTGTAGAATGTCCATTTAGCATCATAGCAACATTTCGTTTCCAGAGAGGATAAATTCATAACACACAAATTATTACTTAAAACTGCCGACTTTCTGTACTCGCCACTTTTCAAAATTCATAAGATTGTTTTGCAGCCAACCACCAGCCAATAATGAGGTTGGAAGAAAGGACATTAAGGATATCCCATACACTGTAAAGATAATTCTGGTTGTTGCGCGCAAAAGTTTATTTTTGCTAAAGTTTATTTTCTAATTTGGTTTCAAATCAACATATGTCCGGCCTAAACAATCCAACTTCGTGCACCTCCCACGACGTCATAATAAAACATTCGGTCATTTTCTTGTACGTAGGATTAGGATTACGTCTATATGTATCAAATGAAATAAGTAATTTAGCTTACTATGAAAGTTGAAAAAAAGAAAAATACTCGGCGAGAAAATAGCAGATAACTGGTCCCCTATGCCCTTAACTCGCCCACTCCGTCATTCAAAAAAACACTAAATTGCCCAAATATCGAAAACTGGCCTATTAAAAGAAATGTTAAAGAGATTCTTCTTGTTTTTTCTTACAAGTTAAAAGAGCAGATGCAGTGTCTTGCCCATATAAAGCATCGATTTTGTGGTTGAATCGAAAATCTACATGAAGATCAAGCCAATGAATCTCTGTTGATCATGGGTATTTTTGTAACGTTCTGAATCCAGTCATACAGGTCTAGGCAAATTCATATTCATCAGTCCCATAATCCTTGAGATTCTAAGACGCCTGTTTGGCATCGATTAAAATGTTGCTAGCTAATTATAGTACATCAATCAAATGCTGTGTAGCACACATGATAGGTTGGTGTTGATGTACTGGGTAGCTCTAGATGTGTGG
>CAJDSM010060452.1:60-17851 GCA_903981925.1 Ostrea lurida | reverse complement strand
GGAAGACCGTGTGCCCTACCAACTGGCTTGTATATATGTTTTGCGGAGACCATAATACGTTTAACACATTGTTTACTTCGCCAATTTATATTAATAAAATATCCAAGTACGGAGAAGACATGGAAGACTATGTGGTGTCTTTTATTTCTTGTTTGTTGGGATATATCGAATCGATATATCAATGAAAATTAATATCATTAATAGATAAAACGTCCTCGATATATCAAAATACCGAATTAAAGACCGCCGCTAAAGATTTGTTCTTTTCATGTAGAAGCTTTTGAATGACTTCTGCCTCATAAGAATATAACAATATGTAAAGTAACAAAGAAGCACAATTAGTGGCTATAGGAATTCCATCAGACTGTTGGAAGACCGGATCGTCAAAAACTACAGATATTTTTGAATAAGGAACTCCAGCATTGCTTTGATATCAATTTCAGAGTACATATGTGTAAAATCAGAGTGGATATTACAAAATAATCTGGGGAATTGAAATGTTTATAGAGAAGTTGCTTACCACCATTATTATTTGAAATATGTGCCCCTATATTCTTCTTTTCAGTGCCCCTGAGTTCCACCAACATAAATGAATCCACTGAGGTCAAGACATTATCAGATTTTGAATATCTAGAGTTCAAATATTCGAAAGAAATTTTGGCCCGGTGATCTTACTAACAGATGGATTCCTAGTGATCAATATATAACTCGTTTTACAATTTTACCAAACATTTGGCAATGGAGCACATGAACCTATATATGAGTATTCTACTAGTCTATATCGGATAGCTTCCCCGTTAAGGTTTTTTAACGGTCTATATCCGGTTTTTCTACTTCTATATATCCGGGTATTCTATTGGTCAATGTATGTATTTCATTGTATTCTACTGGTCTCTATCTGGTTTTTCTCCTTGTGTATATCGGTATCCGGATATTTCAGTGGTTCATATTTGTGTCAGACTGATTAAGATACATATTTCGCGTATAGTGCATAGCACAGAGTGATCTGACGAAGTCAAGTAGATGGTCATGTTCTGTGAAGTAATTATGACCTTTGCTGTTACAGTAACCAATCAGCTTTGAGCTTACCATGTCCAGAAAGTTAATAATGAAGTGCAGTGGGAACACGCCAGCATTCTAGAACTCCGAAAATATTGAATGTAAATGATGGCGACCCGATTTATTTAGCTATTAAAAATTTATACTATGATGGCGGATCGAACAACTTACGTCTCCCCGTGTTTGGTCCAAAGATAACATTTGTGTACTTTTGTGTTCATTTTTGTCATTAATGAATACCAAATAAGAGAAAATGATTGCATTGGGTGATAAGACAAAAGCACCAGATGTTAAACCAAACTAAAACAGGCCTTTCATTGAAATGCTAAATTATTCAATTATTTTATTTTATCTACAGATAAAGCAGCTCTATTGATAATTAGATAAAGATTTTCCTATTATCGACTTTCATTGTTTTAATTATAAAATATCCCTGTAAGCAGAATGCTGCAGTCTATATATGTCGACTTATTTAGCCATGTTTATCTTTAATGTTTGGCAGTTCCTGTATTTTGTTTTTCATATTCCTTCGTCTACCTCAACATTTGCATTCAGACTGTTTACTTCACCATATTACAGTTACAACTGTGAAGTCCAAAAAGCCACCAGTTTACTTCAGTGTGCCAATCGTTGTAGTCAAGATGGTGGTGTGACATTTTTCCATCATCCTATTGACATGAAGTGTCGCTGGAATTGCACGGCAATTAACGAAGAGAGGAACCTAGAAGACGGTTGGAGACACTATGGTGGGTATTCCTCATAACTGAAATAGCAATGACTTTAGAGATACAACTGGATGCACCGTGTGGCGTTTTTCCCCACGGATTGATAATTTGGCTTGTTTTAACAGTTTGATATCATGACGCCAACTTATATATTGCTAAATTTGAACCGAAACGTGTCTGCAATAATGATACTTTCTTTCGCAAGAAAAATACATATAAGCATGTCTGTATAGCAGTTGTTTTATGCCTTCAGCGTGGGAATTAAATAAGCTACTTATTTCTTTATTTCAATTGTCTTTGATGACAGTAAAACGTCTTACACATAATTAGAATCTTACTGTATATAGAGACAATTTACAAAAGGGTTGGACAACTTACAAATTCATCTTCTGAACATGATTCTTTTCTTATTCTGAAAATGAAAAAAAAAATAGTCATGTGAACTACATCTTTGTGTCTTTTGATTTTAAAATCTGGGTTTCCTACTGTGTGTTACGCACAGCAAATGCTTTCATATTTTTGATTGATGTATAAGTGAATATTTTTGGCAAAACCGTACCCATGCCCCTTTAAGCTAACGCGCTTTATAAAGAACTAAATGCGGTCGCAAAACGCTGTACTGTCAAAATTTCAAAAAAAAAAAAAAACACCCCACAATCACCTTTTTTACTGTCATCAAAGACAACTGAAATAAAGAAATTCAAAGATTCGAAAATGCAATGATTCGAAGTTCAGAAAAACTTGTAACCGCAATTCTTATTCATTCTTCATTGTCATGAAATATTTCAAATATAATAGATAGACTTATTTGGTGCAGTATTTTACGATAAAACCGTTTTATTTCATGCTTAGAGTAATGTTAATATCTAAAATGTAATCTCTCTCTCTCTCTCTCTCTCTTGCTAATATTGCATTCCACCACTTCATCATTCAGAGGGATACTGGAAAAGAAACGCTGCTCTACACAAGGCTTCAGCTTCGTCTTCAATCTGGCCTTGGGACTCTCACCTCTACCACGCTGGTTATGCTGTAGACGGGCGAATCGTAAACGATACTAGCTCTCGTCAGTGTTTCCTTTCGAACTTTGAACGTTCTCCCTGGTTTCAAGTTGACATGCATGGAGACTATATGATTTCGTTTCTTCGACTATTTTACCGGATGGACGGAACTGGTAATTGAACGTTTAGCATTTCTTTCTAATTTAAAATTCATATCACAAATGAGTGGAAGAGAACCTTTCGTCAAATTAAAGCATCAGTTCGTTAGAAAAATACAAACAACCAATAAATACACTTTCTCTTTTTTTTTCATGACTAGGAAAATCTAAACAAGCTTGATGTTCGACGAACTTAAATTAAGAAAAGGTGCCATTATTGATCTCATATTATCTTCCAGGGAACGAGTTCCATGATATATCCGTGCAGGTATAAGAAGGGATGGGTTTTTGAAATCTGTGGATTCTTCAAAGGACCCGGAATAATGAAACAGGTGGCAGATGTCCTATGTAAAACTAGTGACTACGTTAGGTTTGTAAGACTGCAGATCACTGCTGGGTCATACAATTCCTTACTATTGTGTGAAGTTGAAGTTTACACTTTAAACTGAATTACAGGATAGGATGTATATATCAGATGTGTAATTTGTACATTTGTGATTCGGCAATAATAAATTATCGATTAATTAGTAGTTCTATCTAGTAATAGAAATTTACAGCGCTAGCATTTCACGAATTCTATAGGTCCGTGTGGCCCTACACTCGACTTTGTATTTAATTGCAGTGGTAAAATTAGCCATTCATATCAAAATTAAGGATTATCTCCCTCAGGCATAGCTCTGATCCTTCGAAGTTTTTGGCCCCAATCTTTTGGCACTACATTGATCACTTTTATAAAGTTTTACTTTCATGTTTCGGATTTCCAACATTTCGGTTTGAGCATCACTGAAGAGACATAATTTGTCGAAATGCATAAAAATTGGTACCGTATATTATTTATATGTATACATGTACATGTATTTGTTTGGAGTTTTTTTTATTATGATTACAATGTTAACTTCGCCAATTCAAATGTACATGTATGGTCGTTATGGGGATCAAATTTACCAATACAAGCTCTCATTTGGGCAAATGCTGTCTGGCATGTTTCATACCAATTGTTATGATGTTCTATGTATACTGATTTTGATCCACAAGGCTTGCAGTGAGAGTGCGTTCTGCAGGGGATTATTACCCCACCTATAGGTACATGTACAATGTACCTGATCCCACATGTGATACATGTATATCCAGGGGTCCGTGTGTCATGTGTGTGACCAACCCAATTTTGTTATGAAATTGATAACTGTTTTCTTCACCTAATCGTAATAATTACGTCAATTTTAAATGTTTTTATATATGTGCTAAAGGTTTGCTTTCATCGCCATGAATTTGGATCTGAGTTGTAGACGTAGTTCCAATGATATCATCCTTCTCGCTATGTGCCAGGGTTTTCTTATAGATTCCGGGCCTGGTGTTATAAGTACATGTATTCACTTTGAAGTTTGATGAAGAAGAAACTTGGAGAGGAAAATTGAATACTATACTACAATAAATGATTTGTTCACTGTCTTAATCGTTCTATATCCGGGTATTATATTGAATATGTCTGTGTCATTTTCTCTTTGTTATTATATATGATACGTTTATCAAGACTACTGCTATTTTGAAGGGTATATAAGCAATGATACTGGAGCTTTTTGTCAGTTCCATACAGAAGCCGAAAAGAGCCAGTCCTGTATACTGTGTAGATGAGAAAAGTAAACTTGATTAGCAAGTCTTGCATGCCTGTGTAGGACTTTCAAAGTTTTATTCTTTTATTATGCGAAATGGTGAATGCTCTTCTTCTCAGTTTACCTCATCAAGCCAATGGGCTCAGGGCACTGAGGTGTAACCGGTGGACGGGATGCTTACTCCTCCTAGGTACCGACCCCACCTTCTTGGTGTGTCCATCCCCCATTGGTCGTGTCATGCCACATTTTATATAATATATATATACAATATATATTATCATGACATAGGCCGGTGAATGTAACATTCATATGTGTAATTTGATGTGATATAATTACAGATTAACATTGAAATTTATGATACAATTACAATTAAGGATTATCACGCATTTTTGAAATGTAATTTGATTTACAATTACAACTTACTTTATTGAAAGTTATTCAAATTAAATATTACATATTACTTTGGTTTCTGGTATAATATAGCTTTTCTGAGGCAAGTTGTGTTTTTTACTGTATGCTGCAAGGGTGTCTATAATTAATAAACAAAACTTTGAAAACATTATTATTCATATCATTATCGTCTAAAGCACTAAACTAGCAATGTACTTTACATATATTACTGGATATGACAATTCAGATCTCAGAACATTAAATGTAGTAAAGATTTTAAATTTTGTCATGAATTTCCTACTTGAGGCGAAAAACTTCTCGTAGGTTACACTTTATGTTCATGCAAGTCTTCTCAATACTTAAAAGGTCAATGAAGATTGAACGAACAAGTTGATCAATCTCTTGGAGTCTTCTATATTATATTATACAAAAACACAGAGTTGGGCCAATTCACGGCCCATGGACGCCACCATGAGGTGGGATCAGGATGCGCTAGGAGGAGTAAGCATCCCCTGTTGACCTGGTCACACCACGCCGTGAGCCCCATAGTATGTCTTGGTCAGTTATTAAAGGCATGTAACCATTTCCGGTAGAATCAGATGGTAATGTTTGAAGATGAGAAGAAAACCGAGGGAGAGGGACTTTGGTAACTCTTTGGCAACAATTAAAAAATATGACGGTTTGCAGTATATATCATGATAATGGTTGTAAATGACTTAGATTATTATTCACACTTGGTCCTGCATGTGGTCCCTCAAGGACAATCAATTAAAGATATTTTTTTGTCAAATCTTTTATGCTCAATTGTTCATCATTTAATTAACAACCATGATAAGAGCATTCTCTGGTAGGATGATCTATTGAAGCCATTTTTTTTGTTTATACACAATAGGACATTCTGGTTTTTGTTTGACTTGAAAAACCAAATAAAGTGAAAGAAAGAATAACTCAGTAATCTCTCACTTTGATTTTCACCATAATGATAATACGTTTTCATCCGATTAATTATGGCTTTTTTTGTCAAAAGTGAGAAATGAAAAAAAGTAATAGATACAAATTGAACTAATCCTGATTTTAATGTGTATTAGAAGTATCAGGAAATTAATTAATACATAACTATATCAAAAAACAATATTAGGAGAGAAACTTTGTTGATATAAATCATAATATATATAAGAATCAAAAAAGTAATTCATAAAATGTACAGGATTACAGCGGTAAAATTAATGTAATGATTACAAATTAAATTACATGTAATCTAAAAGAATACACATTACAGGATACATTTCAATTACTTGAAAAAATGTAATTCATTACAGCTGATAAACGATTACAGATTACGATTACACCCATCTCTGATATAACATGTATATATATATATATATTACATTTCACCTTATGCCGAAATTAGTGAAGGCGGGCCTCCTGATAGAATAGGAATTTGTATATAGAGTTCAGCTGCAAATACGTTGTATTGAGAACTGTAATGAGTATTTGATTTCTTCATTTTAAAAGTTTCTAGGTGAGGTTTAAATGATGTCAATTTTTTGGGAAGCTGTATTTTTGATTTCTACATTGAAAGAGCATCGGGAAATAAAAAAAGAAAAATTTGGGTTTTCATGCTTGTTTTCGATACTACAGTGTTTTGTAACATACCTTATTTGTGCACTTAAAATTTACTTCAAGATTTTATTTCATTTACACTCCATTGTCTGTTGGTGTAAACAAAACTAAGGGAATACAGATCAATCATTAAATGAAATAGATACCATAATAATGTCTTCTTACAATTCAGATATAAAAAAAGATTTAATATTGTAATGGAAATAAATAAGACGCCTTTCTGCAACTATATACTATGGAAAAAATCATGATATCACATTGGCAGATGTTAATAAAATACATTTTAGGAGTGATTGTCATATTTCTTAAATATTCATGTACATATTCAGAGTCCCTTTCTCCAAAATTTAAAATGAACTTTAATAAAGTAGAGATTTCGTGAGGTTAGGCTGAGGGGCGCTGGAGTGTGAGAGGGGCGGGAGGTCGGGGATGTAGGTGCAAGGAGCGGGGGGCGTGGGGGTAGGATAAAGGATGTTTTCCGGTTCAGGTGGCGGCGGGAGAGAGGCGGCGGCGGAGTGAAGGAGTAGTGAGGTGGGTGGATGGGCATGGGCTGGAGTGGTGAACGGAGTTGGGGCACGTCTAAGGATCTATAGTGTGGTATTTCAATAATGGGTGCGTGTATTGTGAACAAGGTGCTGACTGCTCCTTAGCACGGGCTGATGCCGCGGAGGCCTCTGTGGGGTGGCGGCATGGGTCGCGAGGTGTGTCCGCCTCACATTTGTAATGAAATATTGACCAATACTGATTTTTTTTGTTCACCAGAATTTCGAGTAATTGCAATCTCCCCGACTTTTTAAAGAATATGTCATTCTGTTTGGGGAAAATACCTCAAACAAATTAATAAATAAACAATATTTGAACTAGTTCCAAGTCTCATCTACTTGTATCATTAATCTCTAAAACTGTAAGATTACGAATAGGGGTATAGAAATTAGCCCAAGGTTAATTAGATGCTATCAATGAACTTGTAATTGTAAAATCATTGCTTTTGTTAAATACTAATCAATCTTTTCCGCCACAAAAACTATAGTCCCTACAAACCCTTTAAAATCTGAATTTGACACAACATTTTTCAACTGGATAATTGGTTCAATTGTAAAATGGTGTAAAATATCGTTGCACCGATGGAGGAGGTCAGATTAAACCCGTAACTACTTAGTATAGCGGGTCCTGCGCAGTTGTCTCAAAAGCTCAGCCTACAACATCCTTAATATCTCAGGCAGAGCAATCGAATATTCGAACACAGAAAGTTACAAAAGTTTAACATGGTTAGTGCCTGTTCTTTCCTTAAGTATCCGACATTTAATGTGTAGGCGTTGTCGATGATATAGTGAGCCATCACTACAACAGGCACAACCCCTGTGTCATTCACAGGTCAAATGTGTGGTAATTCACCTGAATATTTTGTAATATAAAATTCTGACTAAACATATAAACAATATTGAATATGCTGTACTGATATCAGATGTTGAATGAAACATAGATATATAGCAATAAACTGATTCATGTGGCCATGCATATCGAGTTCCATAGTTGTATGTAATTGTACTCTTGAATAAATCTAACACATCCATCGTTCATATGTTTGAATGTCTATTCAACAATAGTACTAAAATTTTTAGACTTTTGTATTTTGCCCCAAAATCTAATGCATGTTCTCAGAACTAATATCCAGGATATTCTTGCGTCACTCAATGACCTACATGTATCACTGCTACGTGGGTCTGTTTGATGAAAGTTGAAGAGATTGATGAATTCCAATCGCCATTTGGTCATGATTCCCAATTCGTGAATAACTAAGGAGCATATTTTGACAAGACCTTAAAACCATGTTTATTGGCACAGTTCAAAGTTTTTCAAAACAGATAACATTTATTATATCAAAATATCAGTTGACAGCTTACATTATATATAAGCATACAAATATGATTGAAAAACTACATTTTCAAGAATTTGTACCAGAAGTAATAGACTTAGAAAATAGGCCATGTGGATACAACTACTCGTACAATATTGCTGTAACAAACTTTCAGGAACAACATGGAAAACTTCGCGGTAGAATACCAAGTCGTCATTATGAATTATCCATGTAACCGTTGTCATTGTAGAAATGTTGGTATAGCTTGCTTTTTTTTTAATTTCATTTTTTAGTTAATTTAAAACATTTGTTTGTTTGTTTGGTTGGTTTTTTTTTGGTTGGTTTTTTTTTTTTTGGTGTTTTTTTTTGTTTTTTGTTTTGGTTTTTTTTTTCTTGGTTTATTTCGTCTTGAATTATTTTCCAAAGTAGAGCAACAGTTTTCTGATTTCCGATTCACTAAATGCCGAATACTGTTCCTTCACCATTTTCTTGTAACTTTTGTCGGTGGCTGTCTTTGCTTCCATCAGTATTTTTGAGAGGATCCAGAAGGGAGTCTGCACGGACAAGGTTCGGAAACCCTCGTCACTATATCCTTTTACGTCGTCACGTTGTGCATTGTGCAAAATGCCATGCTGTCCACCGGCGTCATACGGATTGATTTGGAAGGCTTGAATTGCAACTTGCAGTGTGATGATAAAAACGTAAAATTTCATCCTATCTGAAAAGTAGATATGGAAGAAACACATGTAAAACTCAAACAGGAAACCTGAGTGTCACCCCTGGTGTCACCCACGAAATACGTGTAATTTGGTATTTACCGTTTTCCATAGAAATAGTGGATCTTGTGTATTTCATTTGCTGTACTACATTACATACAACAGACACTTGTATTTTCTCCGGTAATGCATTTACATGTGCAAAAAGCTCTAAATTTAGTGACCGATTTATACATGTGTTCATTAGTGTGTTACTGAAAATTTTAGCAGACTTAAGGTCAAAACACATTTTATTGGGTTATGCGAAATTTAAATTAGTAGGTATCCTCTTTAATAAGCAATGCGTACTCAAACTACATTCATTCTTCGTTATAATGGATTGAAAGTTTAAATTTTTTTGACAAATATAGATATCATCAATTCCTTGAAATTGTCATGCGATCATATGTTTTTGGATCAGATATCGATCGACAATTAACTATTCAATAAATGGCGACATAATTTCATGACAATTATGAATTTTGTGGAAGAATACGCCAGACGTTGGACAAAATCTGAGGGAGAGGATCTTGACACTTTGTCTGAATGGATCAAAAGTATTCGAAAATTATTAAAATCCCGTAGTAACCATTTGGCGGGGAAAATGCGTATTATTTACCATCCTTCTGTCTTTAAGAAACCAGAGGTGGTAAAGAGTTGCATAGACTACATGGAAACTTTATACTGGTTCCAGCTGATAAAGAAGTAACAACATTGTTTGTTTGTAAATGTCACTATTATACTTGTCTTTTAAAATGACTAGGGTTACTTCAACATCTGGGAATCCTATTTATACTCCTAGCAATCTGACTAAAGATGAAATTCTTCAAAATCACCTTTTTGTTTTGTTCCGAAGAATCAGGATCAATTTGAATTACCATACATTTACTGGATTCCCGAAATTGCATAAGAATCCTTACAAACAAAGATACATCGCTGGTTCCAGTAAGTGCTCTACCAAGCCTCTATCCTTACTACTAACAAACTACTACAGCTGTTAAAGAGTCACTTCAGAAGATACTGTTCCACTACATATTAGAAGTGGTGTCAATCAGATGTGGATTCTCAAAAACTCTAAAGAGCTCATAGAAAACTTTAAGTCTTAGATTTTTCTAAAATGACTGCATCAAAACGTATGATTTCTCCACACTTTACAACAACAATTCCTCACGATAAATTAAAATGTAGGCTTTTTAGATAATTGATGATTGCTTTTGAATAAAAACGGCACCCGAAAAAATCAAGTTTCTGGTCATTTGGAAAAAGATACATATTTTGTTCCAGAAACAACTCTGATTGCCCACACAAGTACTCTGATGAAGATTATAAGAGCATGCTTGGGTTTCTTATAGATAATATTATGTAGTTTTTGGAGACCTGTCTTCCAACAATCTGTTGGTATTCATATGGGACTAATTGTGCCCCTTTTTGGCAGACTTATTTTTATATTCATACGAAGCAGAATTTGTTCAGAAACTGTTCGGAGGATAAAAACAAAAAACTTGCCGTGTCCTTACATTACTTATAGTATATAGACGATGTCTGATCAATTAACAATCATAATTTTACAATTATGTCCATTTGGTATCATCTGACAAAATTGAAATAAAGGAAACACAGAATCTGACAGATGTGATTATATTGGATATTTTACTTAATATTGACTCTAATGCAGACTGACAACTACATTATATGATAAACGTGATGACTTTGACTTTGCAATTGTCACTTTCCTTTTTTGGTGTAAGTAATGTACCACTATCATGCTTATGGTGTGTATGTCTCTCAGTTGATTCGATACACAGGGCATGCATGCGTATGTTGATTTTTAAGGAGGCAATACTAACCAAAATGTTGATGTTTGCAGGGTCTATAGACGATCTCGTTTAAATCATCATTCGCAAATCTACGATCGCTATAGACCTTATTTGCGATTACAAATTATATCACTAAATCTACATGTATGTTGACTGATTGTTTCATACCCTTGTGTTAGACTGTCATTTTATACTAGATTTGCCTGACGGGTACCCCGTTTCTTGTTTCGACTAAGGCTCAGCGGGTGTGACCGGTCAGCAGAGGTGTTACTCTCCATGGACCTGATGCTGCTTTTGCTTTCGGTGAGGTCCGTGTTGCCCTACAACTCGATTTTTGTATGTGTTTTATTGCTATATATACGTTTGATGACTTTTGTTACTTTGCCATTTTATATGTTGTAATGATGGAAATGAATAAATAATTAAATATGATATTGATGAATTTAATTATCAGCCTCACTTATTGGTTCGCATGATCTCCTATCCCTACCCCCCCCCCATTAGATGTTTTTTATAGAAATTGAATCATCTCGCTCATGGTTGGTATCAGTAAGAGCGATCATCAATGCTATCAAATTAGATGTGATTGCAATATTAAAAATGGATGTAAGGCAAAGTGAGCGTGATAAATGTAAGTAATAAACAAGAAGAGTTGGCAATCAGGATCTGGACAGTGACCAAGGTGGATCTGCTAGGAGATCCATTATGTCGCCGTCCACGTGTGAGCATAGGTCTTGATCAAGGTAAACGGAACAATTGTAGTCAATAGTGATGTCAAAAACGGATAACAAGGGTATGACAACATAGACAGCATTTGACTCTGATAGGTCAAATTGGTACAATTGTTATAAACAAACATCACAAACACATCCACAAAAAAATGTAAAAAATAAAAATATACGAAATGCTGCCTTTAACTGTGACTGTTGAAACCCCTGAAAACAACAATTGTTGTAAGTAGCTTGCCTGATTCAAATAATGAAATCATCATTATGTTTAATTTTAGTATTTTGTCTAATCCAAAAGAAACAGTTAGAAAGGAACTATGAAAAAAGCTAATAAACACGCCTCCCCTCAGATTACATGTAAAAGAAGACAAAGCTTTGATTGAAATTGGTCAAATGACGTGCAAATGAATGAATTGGTCCAGACCTGTCACAATAATGATCTAAAATGGAATGAATAAATCTGGGAATTTAATTTTCTCATGATGTTAATCGTATCGGTACAGCGGTGAAGATGCTTATGTTGCAGTTCAAGCCCGGTTAATGTTCAAATCCTGATTCCAAAAACGTTTGGAGCAGTTACAGTGCATGTTCCTATGACATGGCACCAAGCGTCACGGTCTTTCGAACGAAACCCTTAAAAACGAAAGTATGGGTCACGACAGTGAAACCTGGTTTTTAATTATTTGTACAGTGCAAAGGCTATGAATGTGCCTGAAAAAGTATATACTAATGTTGAATGATTAAATATTGAACGTACATTGTCTGTGTTCTTCTGGTAGCTTCCGGGCTCTGCACAAATAGCTCCCAAGGGTAATATATATATGCTTTGCTTTATGATGAACCATACTTTGAAAATCTAAGACCGATAAATTTTTAAAAAACACAATTTGTATTCTGTTACATGTGGTGGGTTACGACCACAACAGGGGCAATAATGATCAAATTACCTGTGGTACTAACGACGAAAGTTGAGCTGTCGTTTGTAAGAAGTGGAATCAACACAATTACTTAGTGTTTGATAACGGTAAATTTATCATCGGTTAAGAAATACCATACGCTAACATATCAACAGCTTGCGAGCTGTAATTTTATCTATATTTCCTGACGGTGATAGAATATTCTGACAAATTATCTATTTGTGCAAACTTCATAAACAGCGCACAGTTCACGTTATAGCATGTTTGGTGACAATATCGGTAATTTTTTTTCATGAAAAGTGGTCAATCTTGGAATCCATAGTCTTGCGTCAAAATGAATCGTCGTGATTTCCTAAAATTTAAAAACTATATGCTGCAATAATTCATCACGGTAAGTGAGAATCTCGTAAGTTGCTAGAACTTTATGTTCAAACCTTTTGTTATATGTATGTTTCAATGGCGGCATACGTAGCAACGTGGTAGTAAAGAAGAAAGATCGCCTTTCCACATCGTTCAGCACTATTGCCCAAAAATAATCTATTAGGCCCATATAATGAGAGGTAATATTTAACAATCTACAGCTATACTTGCTATTCATATACTATTACCCATTATCTGTTTATTGGCATCAACACACACTGAAACCATGATTTCCACGCTGAAAATGAAAGCGTCTGCAGAGAAACAAAGATTGGGGGTTGCCTTTTTGAAATAACAATGAACAGTTGGAACCTTTCTTTGACAAAAAAATACAGAAAGACTATCCAAAATCTTGTCTAACCCAATCAATTTAAAACCATCAGGCGCTAAGGCAAAAACAACTATCTTACGACAAACGAAGTGATATTCACCCTGGACTGTATGATGCATGACATTGCAAGATAGGTTGCAATTCAATTAAACTGAACGTTTAGAAAATGGATCAAGGCGTTACACAATACTATATTATGACCACTATGGCAAAACGGATCATTCACACGGTGAATTGGTATGATAACCCAATGAGTGGGCCAATGAGGGAATAAGACAGTTTTGTATAGACCTGGAAAACGAGACCAGCTGTTATCTCCAAAAGAGAATTTCACTCAAAAACAAAACGACAATTTCATGGACAGTCGACAACTTGATCAGATACCTAAATGACCTTAATGCAGAACATAACAAGATCTAGATTTGGGTAAATGTATGGCTTAATGATCAATTAAAACATACAACATTGCGCGGCGGCTTTCCATAAGCTTTTGGCTGCATGTCAAAGTGAGTAGAAAACCATCCGAGCGAAGGACCTGGAAATGACAGTACCAACAGTGAAGGCTCTCTAGATAAGCAAATCGACCTGCCATGCCATGATGTAAGCGCAACACCGCCGTATCTCGCACTATGTGTTTATCAACAGCGCGTCTATTGCCGCACCTATGATGTACCTCAACATAATGTCCCTCCTGAACAGCATCGATAACTTTGTTTATCTTTAATGATAACTTTATTTTACAAAATCACACTCTTTATCCAAGGGGTTATTCCGGCCCAGCGCAAGTGCATTCCTGATGCTCTTTCTTCATGAACCATTTCCCAAACAGGTCTTTGCAGCAACTTGGAACAGTTCTGTAAAGCTCTGCACCCTGTTTTTGACAACCTGAAACAGCACTACTCGCAGTTCAGCAATTCAGGAAAAATCTAAAAAACAGGAAAGTGACTAATGTAGAGGAGGAAATATATTAATCAAGGTGAAGTAAAAAACTTTACAAGACGGAAACAGTAAAGTTAAATTAATACCTCATCACAAACGGAGAAATTCGAGACAGCCATCGAAATATCAAAGCTACAATCTCACTGGAAACTGAAAAAATTAAAGAGAGTCCACATATACCAAACTGGAAGCAAATACAAATCGCTCACAAGATGATTAACTAAATTGCGCGAGAAATCTCGTCAGCAGACAAGTGAGTATGAAAACTGATGTCAGATACAAGCGTGTTAAAAGACAAAGTGTGACTCCCAATTTGAAGAGAATCTCTGTATTAAAATCTCAACTTTCGAGTAGTTTTAGCTGCTTCAGCCAGAAAGAAGAGGCTGCTTGTGAATTAATGCGAACTTTCAAGAAAACTAATGCAGCTACATGGAAATTAACCTGGAACCGAGAAAGCCACAGCATGGTTATGGAAACATTCTAAAATCAATGGAATAAGACCAGAAAAACTATCTCTGTTTGTATGTTACCAAAGATACTGCATACACATTGATGAGGAACATCCAAAATCGAAGTGAATGAACCAAACCTGATGTTGTTTTTACTGCATGCATTACCAACGATATAAAGTACATACCCCCCGAAGAGTGCATAGAAAAGACTTGAAAAAATCACACACCTTATCTCATCGAAATGGAAAGCACGAAAAACCATAATTCCCCTTTCAATCCTAAGAATGGGCGAGGAAATACACAGGATAAATTCCGAAATTCTAAAAGGTCTAATCAAAAAAATATCTCACATTATTAAAAGGATGTGCTGATCAGTTAAATTCAACTTTTGGCACAGCAACAGTCAAATTCTTAAACTTGAAAGGTATAAATTGTCAGATCAGTACAGTCAATGCTAGAAGCTAATTTGAAGAACACAACTTCATTCATCATTTGGAATCAACGACCACAACGAAACTTGTCAAATCGAAAACCAGAACAAAGAGATCCATTAAACTATAACTAATAATGGAAGAATTTATGCAGATGTAATGGTTGGCTACAGAGAGGAAAGGGTATTTCCTTAAAATCTCACTAGTCCTTCGATCCCATACTGTTTTAGATCCAAACATCTGTAATGACTATTTGTCAATTGATGTTTTAGCATTCTCATTACAGAATAACCGGATAACACTAAAGTTTTACTTTTGAAGTCAAGTGTAATTGTTACAGTTGTTTTCCTTTTTTGTGTCTTGTTGTTACATATCGAACTTTTTCGTTTTGCTTAATTTTCTAAGGTTACCATACCTTTGTCATGATCACTATAGAAAACTCAATCAGATTTTGTTATTCGGAAATATAGGAGTTAGAATGTCATGGTAAAATAAGCCTTGATGAGTACTATCTGTGCAGTTTCTGCCTAAATACTAAGAAGATACAAACCCTGATTTTTTGATTGCAAAATGTAAAGACTTTTTAATAATAACATAGCAATTGGAACAATAGTCCATTGGTTACTTTTTTTTGTATGAAACACGCACCAAATCAAAAAACTGGTAATCTTCTCATTTCGTATAATGCCTTTCTTATTTATAAGTGAAATGAAACTACGAAACCTAGAAAAATGAATTAGAATCAGGAGTTGTTATAGATGAACAAAATGTTAAAATAATTTATTTATATATTATGGATAATTAGAAAATAAACTTAGAAGTGATAAAATATTTTCTGATTATGGTGTGTTTATCAATATTTAATTATATTAATTTCTGTCATATATAATGATAGTATATACAAATAATATATATTTATACACTATGCATGTTTTTTGAATAGTGTACCAATTAGCTTGAGGTCTATCTTGAAGGGAAGATCTTAGTTCTTACTGATTCACATGTTTGTTTTACCCTGGGGGCAAATGGAATTTGGTGGTAGTGTGCTTGCAGGTAACAAAGAGAATAGAGATCTCCTTTAATATAATTGCAATTTTACTGATGATTATGGTATTTTATGATATAATACTTATGACTACTTGAATTACATCTATATTCTAAATATAATTTGACTATGAATGCAAAAAATTATAATATTATAAACTCTTCAGAAATACATTAATAGTATAACATTCATATGTATAAACCACACATATTTGGCATACTTGTTATTCACTGGACACACGATCACCACTTATGATTTATTGGTATGATGTGAAGATAAAAGCATACAGAAACAAAAAAAGCTTGATGATCATTTTTCATCAAAGAATTACAAGAATATGATGTGATTATACCTTAGTAAAGAACTCACAACCACCCAAATAATAAACAGTATAAATAAAAGCACAAAATTATAGAAGTATTATAATATATGATATTTAAATATTAAATAATAAATATCCAATATTATAGTATGTAGAATAATGTATATGTCAGAATGAAAAAGGCCGATTCTTATGAAGGGTTACAGCGATCTTTAAGAAAGAACGATGAAAAGAATCATATGAAAGCATATTGTAAACACAATAAACAAACAAGAGTAGATACCAGTGGTTGATTGACAAGATATCATCTTTTTTATTAATAAGAAAAAAATATATAGAAATAAATAAGAATAGATAGAATATAAAATAAAAAAAAAAATAAAAAAAAAAAAAAAAAAAAAATATAAAATCTAAAGGGTCTAGAATGTCCTAACTTGCTACACTTTTACTTATACTACTAGTGTAGTATATTGACAAGATATTCTGTATCAAGAAGAAGGTGTCTGTATTGTATGTTTGGGTAATTTTAAATGCTCAGAGGCGCAACTGATTAATGTTATTACTGATGATCTGTACATTTCCTCGAATAATAATTCTTTCTTTGATTATATAAGCAGATGAAAACTAGTATCATTGGACAGAGTATGATAAGTTGTATTACTAGCCGATAAAGATGATTATAAGAGGGATAGTTTTTGATCTGTGTAGAAAAATCATTACATTAGTATGACATTTAACTTCGGACATGACAAACGTCAGCTTTTTGCTACCCTTATTTTATAAAGAATACAGACAAATTCAGTGTATCGGGGTAGGATTTTTTGCAGTATATTCTAGTTAAGCGGTAATACTGCGACTGTTGTACTTAGAGATATAGGCTCTTAAGATAAATCCTGTAGGGAATGGGATTTTTTATCCTATGTAAATCCTAATATTATCTAATGGTAAGAAGAAAATCTATAGGGAAATTCGGTATGATTTTTCCAATATGGAAATTATTACTAGGAAATGATTAGATTATGTCCGATATATTATTTATATTAATATTGAATTGATTAATATCCTAATAATGTTGTTCTAAAATGGGGACTGTAATACTTGGATTTTTATTTGAGAATTATTTAAATTCTTTTTCTAATAAGGATAATATCTTGCGGATATTCATATAGTTAGTTTTTTTTCTTTTTCTTTCCTATAGGTGTGTTTTTTTCTT